>JARHVA010002951.1:1225000-1290000 GCA_037957365.1 Torreya grandis
ATCTTTTTTTCTTTATATTAAAATATTTAGAACTTCTCAATAATTAATTTACACATTTATTAATAATTTAAAAATTAATTAATTTATTTGTCATGTAATTAATGTAAAGTTGTGAGATGCTATTAGTGATGCACTAACAAAAATCTCTCACGAGAATAATTGGCACCTAGTTTTTATAAACCATGTACAGTCCTTAGTCTCATTCATTTACAGTCCTTTATCACTTGTAATTAATATTAAAAAATAATATTCACATTTTGGAAAATGTTTTGGAATATTCATTATGATGCCCTTGGGGTATGGTTGACTAAAAATCAATCTTGGTTTAGTATGATAAAAATGAAAGAGCATCTAAGATAAAAGATTTTAGTTTTATATTTATATACATTTTGTTTTCCACATATGCTATTGAATATTGGTGATAGTAAGCATTGTAATTTAGTTGAACAAAGAAACTGGCTCTGATAGGATTTCGATGGTAAATTTGTATTTTCATATGTGTTTTTTTCTTCTTTTCATATCACTTCTGTGAGACTTTCTCGAGATCTTACAAATTAATTACACTTAGTAATTCACTTTGTAGGTAGGCTAGCATTATAGAAAGGCTTCCCTATGCTAAAATACAACCAAAAGAGCTCAAAATTTTGTCTCAAAGGTCTATAATGAGGTACTCCCTCTACCCTTCCCTCTTAGCCAAAGATATGTCTTTTTAGTGATGCTATTGAAAATGCATCTAAATGTTATGAGTATTTAGTGCTTATTTCCTACTTTTTTAGTTGGGTCACCTCAAAGGAGTCTCTCCAAAATTGGTTTTTCCATGACTAGAAGCCTAGGAGAATCCATGTGGTTGGTGCCAAAAACCTCACTAGGGGTTTTTCCTTTATTACTTTTAAAGAGACATGAAGTCCAAACACTCCTTGCCAAATCAAGTTATTGGTTTGTGAAAAACATGCTCTTGATTTTATCCAACTTAGTTTAAGAATTGAAAGCTATATCACAAGCCTCTATGGAAGTCCTCATCTGGGTTGAGCTTCTCAACCAGTCAGCGTAAGTTTGGTCCTTTGTAGACCAAATCCTTCTTCACACTGGGCACATTAATTCCTAGGAACAACCTAGGTGGTTCTCCTCCTATGCCAACCAATGGGTTTATGTTGAGGTGGACCTATCCAAAGACTTGCAGGAGTTTATTGATATCCATCTTGGTGATGCCCAATAAGCCCAAGCAGATGAGTGATATAAATGATCTGACCATTGTATAAAATATTGTCTCTTAATGAAAATTTGAAATCCTTTGTCAACCCCTCTACAATTGAAAAGCCCAAGGTGGCATAAAATAGGGATAGTTGGACAATGTTCTACTCTAACAAACTTTAGCCAGGGTCAAAACCCTCCTCCCCAATACCTTTTTCTCCAATAATCAAGATTTATCAATAGATACCCACCTCACCCCTCCCTCTTTCTCTTCTCCCCTAGGCCCAACATAGCCTATTTTTTAACAATTATGATGATTTTAAATTGCATCCCACTCCGATATCCTTAAATAATGCCTCTTTTTCTTAGCAATCATGTATGCTACCCTATGGTGTTGGACACTCTCCCCAAGGCAAGTATAAGGCTGAGAGCCACTCCATAATGTCCAGAGTTTCTTCTCTCCAATAATAGTATAATAGTTTTTTAGTGTTAGCTAATATTCAAGATAAATATAGGGAGTTCAACATGGACGATAGTTCCCAATGAACTTGCTATCATGTAATGTTTGATGTCTTACATAGTCTTGCCAAAATACTATGTGCATGCTGCCTATAAATGAAAACATTCTCTATATTTTGTTTGTCTGTAGGAATTTAAGGTTTCAAGTTTTCTTCTAGATATTTATATGCATTTTATTTGACATGATGACAGCTAATTGTCCACTCTGCATGAGGATGGATGTCAGAGTGCTAGCATATTAGTTTTTCCTAAGGATTTTCCTTTCATCATTGCCTTGAGGGAGGGCCCATATTACTAGGTTGTTTAGATATTTTTGGTTATAAAATGTCATTAATTAGGCATCCTTAACATTTACACCCTTAATGATTATATTAAAAATTATTTGCTTTGGTGATCCTTAACTTACAACCTCCCAACTGCCATGTGATAAGTGTGTGAAAAATTTAATATGATTGAGTATTCCAAGCACAAAATCGGTGGTTTGTCTATAAGGAGAAAATGAATCATGGCATTATTTTGATAATAAATAGGGTGTTTTTAA
This sequence comes from Torreya grandis, assembly GCA_037957365.1. NCBI lineage: Eukaryota > Viridiplantae > Streptophyta > Pinopsida > Cupressales > Taxaceae > Torreya > Torreya grandis. Next base: position 1,227,252 of record JARHVA010002951.1, read on the forward strand.
CCCACTCCTCTAGCAACACTCAATTAATATGATGTCTTGAAATACATGGTCAACTGTCATGCTAGGGATTACCACGTGCTCAAAAGTTTCAACCATTATATGATGTCAAAGCAATTTTTTTTCTAACATTAATGACCATCCTATCACTATCCACTTTGATTTGGTTGTCTCATATCATACTATATTTCATATAGATTTTAATGGATCATAAGGTTATACAAGGTTCCATATAATCAATTAATCCTCAATACTTCTTTTCCATGACATGTTGGTACAATTCATTTGATTACCCAAATTTATAACTTGCCCCTCTGACTTTTTCATAGCGCCAACTAGATTGAGTGGTGGAGTGAGGCCACTTATGTACCAATGCCTCCCTCTACCACTATGGGAAGCAAGTTGAACATGTTAAGAAGTGGAGTGATGAGGGTATGCTAAAGGAATTATATAGGGTCTCCTCTCTTGTTGAGCTTAATCCTTTTGATACTCATTTACATAATCTTATTTCATCCCTCAAACACAAAATTAAGGTGGTAGATAGACACGCTATCAGATGGGCATAATTACATGCTCAACTAGATTATCTAAAAGTTAGAGATAAACCATCAAAAAAATTCTTCAATCCCCTTAGGGCCAAACAATCTCATGATCATATAAAGGCCAACAAGTTAGCTCAAATCAAATTCACCTCCCTCTAAGAGATGCCCTTAGATTTCATGAAAGACTACCAACTAGTGTTTAAAGTGTAAGAGATTAATGAAGAAAGCTCTCGAGTTCTACAAGAATTCCTCGTCATTCTTCCTCATAAAGTTAACGTATCTGATGAACAAATTTATGAAACTTCTTAGAATCTATGAAGTGTCTTTATACTTTTTATTTGACCTCTACATCTAGTTTTCAATGGAAGAAGACTTGGTATTTCAGACTAAGTCTTATTCTTATAACTGATTGGCTCCTCAATTTAAATTGGAAGTGGATTTCCCATGAAGAACAGTTCAAATTTCTTGGCATTCCTTTTGCCTTTGACTACTCTCCAACTGAGCTAAGGTAGTATGCCATCAAAAGATTGGAGAATAAAGTTGAGTATTGGATTACCAAGCCATTATCTTTAGATTGGATATTCCAAATTTTCACCAAGATTATGGCTACTACCCATGTATATTTTTCCTCCCTTTAGATTATTTCAAATGTGTCTTATGACAGATTAGCCAAAATTAGCAAAGATTTCATTTCCTCTAATTGTAAACATTAAAATGGATTCCATCATGTGGCCTAGAATATTTTGTTCCTTACTCAAGATAAATGAGGCATGTTAATTGTTTCCATTTATAGATAGAGTGCATACTTATGTGCTAAATAAGTTGTGTACACTATTATAGGTAATGAGGCCTAGAAAATCTTGTTAAGGCTCTGTATCTCCTTAGGGATCGCTATGGTAGACCCAGTTTAAAGAATATAGGATTCCAGTCCCTTCTCATCACTAAGAGTCTTGTTAAAATTGAAGGCTCTTTTGTTTATGAAAGCATATGGAAAGATTTTGAAAATGTTAAATATTACGTGAAATGGATTCGGGGTGTTTTTCACAAGTCTATATTTCAAGGATCATAGGATCTGGTGGTATATTATTATGATATGCACTAATATTGTTTTGGTGGAATGGATAGGAATTAAAACCCTCATACTATTTGGAAAAGGTATTTATCATTTAGGATTTGGTATCTATCAGGGATTGGTTCCTTGTCTTGATTTTAAAGTTGAATTTCAACTAAAGAATGATGACTTACCTTATATCCTTCACATCCAATATCTTATTCTTGATGTTAGTCTTCATGATTTTTGATAGAAACCACCTTAGACATGGTAGAAGCACTGGTAGTGGGATTATGACACCCATTCTAAAAATTATCATCTAGGCCTTTTGTACTAAGTCATGAGTGCCATTTCCCATGTTTTCTAGAAGATCATTAGGCATTAGAGGATTAACTCCTTCCCAGTAACTTGAATTATAATAATTTAAAAAATATGGAATTTTAAGGTGGAATATAAACTTTTCTACTTACTTTGTTGTCTTTTTTATCAATATTTCCCACTCAGGGAGTGGCTCTCTCACATGAGCATTGCTTCACCCAAATACCCTCCTTTCTATTAGCTTGAGTCATTGAATCACTTATTTTGGTTATTCCCTTGGGCTTAACCTGATTAGAATTATATTCATATTCTAGTCTTGCCTTATCAACCTCAACCTTTTTCTTAGCAACTTGTTCATCTGTGGAACACAACCAACTAGCCATCCTTTATTTATGTTTTGTGAAAATTTTCAAAGCTAATATTATTTTCCATGTATGGAATGATAGAAATAATGTTATATTTGAAAATGTGGAATGTTATAGTAAATTTTCCATTAAAAACAAGGTTTATGTTATTTAATTAGCTTGCATGAAGATTTAAGCCTTAACATACAAGGTTGTGATGGAAGTCTAACACCTCCAAGAATTTTTAGACCACTAGGGTATTTCACCCTATAATTTGAGTCAGGTTCTTCTTGATGGATCACGCTTGGGGCTGCCACTTCCACCTCCCAAGAGGCATATAATTCACTCATGTAGTCAAGGCCATTTTTGTCCTTGATTTCATATGAGGGGATGGGGTTTCCCGCCACCAGATAGTAAAAATGACATACCTCCCTCTTGCATTTCCTCTCTTACTAACACAATTATTTAGGCATAGCCTACTAATGGTTGGACTATTAAAATGGCCTTGGACCCCCTAAAGAGTTGGGTGGACCTTAATCCTCCTACAATATAGCCTTTCACATTGGTTTCTCTACCATTCAAGGATGACACTCTGCCTCCTACCTAAGGTGTTGTAAAGTGTGCTTAATTTATGTGTTGTTGTTTGGTTTTAACTTCATGTGTTATCTAACTTTTTATTTCCTTCTCTTTCCCTGTATTGATTTGGGTTTCTTCCTCTGGGAAGGAGTTTGAGCCTTGAACACCAATTGGATACTTTGATATATAAAATTATTTTATCATATTTTTTGATTAAGGTTAAAGGGTTTTTTTTTAACTAGGGACCCTAGAAGACAATCCAAGAAGACATGTCTAAACAATGCCTATAATCCACATAAAATATAAAATACAACAAGGCAAAACTAAGGACTACAACCAATCCAAAAGTAGCAAAAAAACAATCAACTAAGAGATTTAAAGGAACATATCCTCAAAGATAAAAATGAAATAAATAGTAGTGGTCATCAAGACAGATAATACAAAGACTACTATAAAAAAACAAAATTGAAGAGAGTCTCTCTTTTTTAGTTTTCTCTTTGAGATCTGAGAGACATAATTAATGAATTTAGTTCATTTTTTCCTCTTCCTTTTTTCCCTTTCTCTACGTTCCACCAATTCCCCTCCTCTATATTTATAAATATGGGTACGCATAACAGCAAAGAAGCCTTTAGAATTTGATTCATAGAAAAATCTACTAATCCTCTTCCTAAAAGTAGAGTAAGAACTTTTATAGATTTGACACTTTTCTCAATTTGAGATTTAGAATCCATTGCTAAGCTTCACTCATATTTTATAATTCTAAATTTGGTGTCACCTTCCCAATTGGATCGCTGGCCTTGGACTCCCCATCCTTGACCAAATGTTCAATCGGTGTTTCTGGATATTTTTTATTCATCTTCTCCTAAATGTATATTTCCTTCCATTTGAAAATGCTTTACCTCTGCATCTACTGACCAATTATTACCTCTCTTATGTTTTAAACTAGTGTATTCATTTATAAGATGTCCCATGAGGAAACACCTATGACATCTAAATGGGAGTCCCTCATAATCTATCGACTAAACCCATGTTTTGTTCCTCCTAACCAACTCCACTTGAGCTAAGAGTTTTTTTGAAAGATCGACATAAGAAATAAATCTAACAAGGTGGAATGACCTTGTTTAATAGTCAAATAATCCAAACACCAAAAATTTCCAACATCTCCAATCTCTTTAAAACCCCCCATGTCCCAGAATTGTAGGGAAAGATTTGGAAAATGGACCCATATATGTTTTATATTAAAAGTTTTGGTATGGGGGTTAAAATTGGAATGCTAGGGTTTGGACATCAGTAAATGATTCTCCCAGTGCCATTAATGTCTTAAAATATGATCCTTTTTAGTTATAGAATCAAAAATAACAATAATAATACCTTTTGCATAGGGGTGAAGGGTAATTATAGGATCTAAAAGAGGTTGCCAATTTTTTATAATCCAAGCATGGAGATCCTAAAGAGAAGGCATTAAATCCTCAAATTTATAAATCATTCTAAACTTAGATGAATGTTCTTCCATAACCATAGTTGCTCAAAGATCTCTCTTTTCAAAATGAATAAAATGATTTATAGCTATTAGGGGTAAATATTTAACCCTTACCTTTCTTGAGGCTACATCAACACATAAAGTACGTCACTAAAACACCATAATTATAATGGGGTCAATCCCAGGTGAATCCCTTGATGTAACTACCTGAAACACATTGCTAGTTGGTAGATATAAAATTCTTGCACTAGTTCCCTTTAAGTCCTTGGTAGATGCCACTCCAAATCCAAGTATCCCTATTGTCTTATTTATATATGCCATCATTTTAGAGCCAGATTTCATCTTGTGTGCAGCTGCTGCCACACCAAAACCTAATTTAGACATTGCCTTAGGTAGAATCCCCATCACCCACACACCATGTTGATCCCTTCAGTCTTCCCCTTCATTATTGGATCTACCATCACATGATCTCACTGGCATCGTATTATGTAGGGCATTACTATGAAACCCTAAAACCACTGCTTCCATCATTTTTTTGGTTATTATTATTTTGTATAATATATGATATCAATAAATGTTCCATTAGTTATATTGATAATAGTTATTTTACCACACATGCCTTCTAGTAATAATATTGAAACTTTTTCATTTTTTTGTATTAAAAAATCTTACATCTGTGAGCTTAAACAAATTAGTAATATCATATTAAATATTAATACAATCTTAAATCTAAAGTTTTGTAACCAATAATATCATTATTCAAGAGCTTAAAATATCCAGCTAACAAAATCAAATGACAATGATATATTCCATCTTTCAACTTGTAGTTCACAATGTTTGAAATGCTAAAATTTACTTTAAAGTCCCACCAAAGCCATAGGAACATAAAAGGTATGCTATGCTTAATCACCAATCTTATATTTCATACTTAGAATATTTCTTAATTTTCTCATAAATTTCCATACAAAACTTGTTTTATTTCAATCAATACTTTCATTTTTTTGGACAAAACTAATAGTCTGTATAATATTTGGTTTCAATAATTGAGATTTTGGTGTATTTGCTAAAATGATTACTATTTTTTAGGATTTTATGGTGAAACAAAGTACTTATTTATAACAATACGATGACATCCATGAAAATATAAACAAATGATATCTAAATGTTTTAATTCCTTAATAAATTTTACTCTTAATAATCATTACTAACAATTTGATTTATATTCTTATAAGGAATTTTCTAAATTATAATAAAAATCATGTTTACATGTAGGAATAATCCATAACAAAATTGTAAACAAGTTAATAATATATACACATGGTTTTTATAAGTTTAACACTTTAGTGATGGTTTATCTTGTATTGGCTCGTTGGTGCATCAATATTTCTGAGTACATGTCCTAAGGAGGGAAATTAGAATGGGTTGGGATTGGACCATAGTATTTACAATAAATGAAATCATATTTTTTTTTCATACTTTCATTATGATCGTTCCAACATTATATGAACCTATTTCTGTCTTACATTTTCATCTAGTTTTTCCCCCTTTTTATGGAGTACTCAAATATAAATTTGAATGGAAAATCACCATATAAACACCAACTTAATTTTCTATTAAATTTTACCTCATCACACAACAAAATATATATGAAAGGTAACTTCATAGTAATTTTATTTTATTGATAAAAAGTCACTGCTAGATTGCATAATATTTTGGGATCTAGGCTTCATTGCAACACCCTTGGGTTATGCTTCACTAGGAATAATTCTTGGTTTAGTATAATAAAAATGGAAGGGCAATTAAGATACATGATTATAATTTCATATATATATACTTTTTATTCTATCACATACATTATATTAAATATTGATAATAATTAGAATTAGAATTGAATTGGACAAATAAATACGTTGTTCTTGGGTTTTCGTGTTTAATTTGCCTTTCCTTGTGTGCCTTCTTGCCTTCCTTGCATATCGCTTATGTTAGACCTTTTAGGGATAATGTGTATTATTTTCACTTGGGACTTCGCCATGTGGGTAGAATAACCCCATATAGTTACTTTCATACTCTCAATTGCATCTATTATTATAGGAGATGAGAGAAATGGTGCCAAAAGTGGCTCAAAATTTTGTCATAAAGGTCTACAATGAGGTATTCCCTCTACCCTTACCTCTTAGATAAAGATATGTATTTTTGGTGATTATATTGAAAGTACATGTAAATGGTATGAGAATTGATCACTTATTATGTACTTTATTGGTTTGGTTACCTTGAAAGAGTCTCTCTAGGATTGGTTTCACCACCATCGAGAGCCTGCAGTCATCCATGTGGTCATCATTAAAAACCTCACCATCATTTCTTTCCTTTTTAATTTTAAAGAGCCATCTAAAGTCCAAATCATGGTATTTTTTCAAGAATAAATGATCTCTTGTCAACCAAATCCTCTAGAGACACTCAATTAATACCAGGTCTTGGTTTACATGGTCTAACTATGGTGTTAGGGATTACCCGATGCTCAATTTTTTTTATTGTTTTATGATGTTAGAATAAAATATTTTTATTCATTTATAACATTAATGGTTAGCTTGTCATTATTCAGTCTGATTTGGTGCTCTTCTATCATACTCTAATTCATATATAGTGGAATGGGTCTCAAGTATGTACAAGGTACCATATAATCAATTAATTATTAGTACTTATATCCTAGGCCATAACAGCACTGTCCACTTGATTATCAAATTTAAAAGTTCAATATTTGAAATCCTTATAGTTCTAGCTAGATTGAGTAGTAAAACGATGCCATTCTTCACAGCACCACATTTTTACCCATAATGGGAAGCAATTTATGCACATTAGGAAGTGTAATGAAGAGGTTACACTTAAGTAATTCTAGAGGGTATCCTCCACTATTGAGTTTAGCTATTTGATACTCATTTACATAACATTATTACCTCCATTAAACAACATATTAAGGTTGTAGATAGCCATGCTATTAGAAAGGCACAATTATGAACTCAACTACATTGGATCAAGGTTGGAGGCAAAACCCAAAATTAATTATTTAATTCCTTGAGGGCCAAATAGTCTTGTGATTAGATGAAGGTGATCAATTCAACTCAATCTAAGTTCACCATACTCCCAAACATCTCAACTTACATGAAGCACTACCAAATAATGTTCAAATCCCAAGAGGCCAAGGAAAAAATCTATCAAAGTTTACAAGAATTCCTTGATGTGTTTCCTAGTAAAGTTAGAGTAGCAAACCAATAGCTCTATGGAACACCCTTAACCATCTAGGATCTTACTGAGCCTCTACAATACATGAGAATTGATAAGCTCCTAATCCTTGATGGTTTCCCATTTGAATTTTATAAGGTTACATTGGAATTTGTAGGGCTATACATGATTTTTGATAATAAATAAACCCTACAAAACCATTCTTTGGGAGATTTAACTAATGTAGTCAATATAAAGTTTATACCCAAAACAAGTAATCTAAAGTTAATAATCAATTGGCAGCCCATTACTTTATTGAATGTTTACTAAAATATTATCACCAAATCTATTATCAATCAGATTCATTTTATTATTCCCATAACTATTAGACATGAACGAAACAGGTTTATTAGAGAAACATATATTCTTGACAATATCATTACAGTTTATGAAGGCATTAAATGGTATAGATTTTCATGTTAACACATAATTTTTCTCAAGATTGACTTTAAAAAATCCCATGATTGTATTCAATGCGCTTTTATCCTTGTTATGTTAATGGATCTAGGTTTTTGCTACTATTTTGATTTTGTAGTCTCAAATTTACTATCATATGTTTTAGCTTGTCTGACCATTAATGGTTCTAAGTCTGATATCATTTCCATATAATTCTCCATAATAAAATACTTACCTATTATTATGGTGTTATATGTTCTCCCATCATAATAATTAGGATATCTTCTTGCCTCTAAGGATAAGAGTGGGTTATTTTGAGGTATCTCTTTACTTGATTTCTCTTCCTAGATTATCAATGTGAATTTTGTAGATGACATTTTCCTCATGCTAAAATAACAAGAGCAAAAATTATTAGAAGCTACTAAGTTTATTAATACTATTTTTTTGGCCTCTGGATGTACTTTTTAATTGAGTAAGACTTAGTGTTTTAGACAAATTATGATGCATATGCTTGATTGGATCCTTTAGCTTAATTCAAAATGGATTGAACATGGACAAAAATTCAAATTTATTGGCATTTTATTTGCATTTGAATGATCTTTGACTGAGCTATGTAAATATGTCATCAGAAGAGTTGATACTAAAGTTGAATCTTCAATTAACAAGCCAGTATATTTAGATGGGGAATTCCAAATTTTCACCAAGGTTATGGATACTACCCATGTTTATTACTCCTCATTTTGGGATATTTCAAAATCATATTATGATAACATCTAAAATTATCAAGAATTTTCTTTGTTTTAAACACAAACATTATAATGAATTCCATCCTGTGGCCTACATATTTTATTCTGTCCTTGAGAAAAAGGAGGCATGGGAATTGTTTCCCTTTATAGATATAGTTTAAACTTTTATCCAAAATGTGTTGTGCACACCATTAAAGGTAATAAGGCCTAAAATATATTGATAAGGCTCTTTATATCCTTTTGGAAACACTATAGTAGACCCAATTTCAATAATATAGGATTCCACTCCTTCCTCATCACTATGGCTCTTATTAAAATTGAATGATTTTTTGTTTCCAAAAGCATATGGAAAGATTTTGATGTTTTTAACCTCACATAAAATATATTGGGTATGGTTTTCACAAAGGTAACTATTTCAGTGGTAATAGCATCGAGTGAAATCCTATTATGATAGGTACGAATGTTTTTTTGGATGAATTTAAATCCATCAAACTCTTTCAGAAAGGTATCCTTACCATTTGAGATTTGACTATTGATAGGGACTAGAGTCCTTGGCCTAATTTGAAAGTTAAATTTTAAATAAACACTAATGACATACCTTTTATGCTTTACTTTCAATATATTATTCTCAATGTTATGCTTCACAAGTTTGGCTAGAAACTGACTTGAGCATGGTAGAAGGATTGGTGGTGGAATTCTGACACCTATTTTCAAATTTATTCTCTATGAATTCTATACAAAGTCATGATCCCATTTCCCCTACTTTCCCCAAGATCAATAGGTGTCAGGGGATTAACTACTCCCCCATAACTTGGCTTATTAGTCTCGATAAAATATGGAATTTTGGGTAGAACTTACACTTTCACACTTCTTATGGTGTCTCATTTATCAAAGTCTTCTTCTTTTTGAGAGGATCTATCACATGAGCATTACTCTACCCAATTATCCTACCTAATAATAGATTGAGTTAGTCAAACACCTATTTTGGTTCATCCCTCAAGCCCAATCCACTTTGAATTGACTCATTGTCTATTCCAACCTTATCAAGTAGCCTTATTCTTGGTGGATTATATGAATTTAGGGGAGTTGGCTGACTGGCCAACTTTTATGAATTCTTTGTGGATTTTTTATGGAAAGATATAAATAATGTTATATTCAACAATGATTAATTTTATTATCATTTTCATATTAAGAAAAATGTTTATATTATTTATTCATCTTGCATGCAAATTCAATACCAGATGAATAAGGTTGTGATAGAATTCTACCACCTCCATTAGCTATTAGACTAATGGGGTAGTGTCCACTGCACTATGAGTTAGGTACGTTATGATAGACCACCATTAAGATATCCACCACGACCTCTTAGGAATTGTAGAAGTTGGGAATCCAATTAGAGCCATTTCTCCCATCACTTTCATTCGAGGTGGTGGGGATTACCATCATTACATGGTAAAATCAACACAAACCCCTCTAACATAGGCTCTTGATATGACCTTAGACCTCTTAGATGGTTAGGTGGCCTCAAATCCTCCTGCTACAGAACCTTTTCCTTTAGCATACCTATCACCATAGATGACCCTCCACATCCTCCCTCACAGGTTATAGTTAATACTTAGTTTCTCTATTATCTTAATGTTTTGTTTCCTTTTTTGTGTGTGTTTATCTGGGTATTTTTTCCTATTGTGAGGAGTTTGATATGTGAATACCAATTAACTAATTTTCTATGTAGCCTTATTCTATTATTATTATTTTTTGTAGAATATATGATATCATGAAGCATTCTAATAGTAATATTTATAATAATTACAATACCATGTAGGATTTCTACTCACAATATTGATTTTTTTTTTCTTTGTATTTAAAAACCTTTACTTACATTTGTGAGCTTAAAAAACTTAGAGAGATGTTTCAAAAATGTTTTTTAAACACACACACAGATATATATATATATATATATATATATATATATATATATATATATATATATATATATATATAATTTTTTTATTAATGGTAAAAGTGGGTTCCAACCCACTATAAATAAAAACAAACATGGTCACCAGATAAACAAACAAGCCAACAACAAAACCAACAAAAACTCACCACTACAAGAATAGTAGAACACCAACAAAAAACAACAACAATAACCACAAAACCTATGCAAAAAAATAGAGAACTATGACCCATCAAAACTATTTTCCTTTTGTGATCTAAGGGTCATTTGAAGAGGTGTTGAATTGTTCGTTCTTCAAATTTTTCTGTTACCAACAACTATCCAATCTCCTCCATCATCATGAACGATAGGAATAGAAATTTATAGAATAACTTCTAATTTATCCAAAGGTAATTATGTTAATGAATCACTTTTTGCATCCTAATGTAAAATTCGGTGATATCTATTATCATTCCCCAAGGGAAGAAAATTTTAAATACTCTTTCAAGTTCATTTTGGGACAAAATAGTATCATCTTCTAGTTTTTATGAATCACTCTCTGGCTCATTACTCTCATTGTCTTTGAAAATATTAAAATGCTTAGGAACAGTATCCTTCCACCAATATAATATTAATATGTTAACAATAGTTTTCATATTTCAAAATATTAAAACAATTATAACTTTAATGTGTTACAACCAATAGTCTCATTATTCAAACACATGAAATATCCACTTCATAAAATCAAATGACAATGATATTCCATCTTTCAACTTGTAGTTCTCAACATTCGATATGCTAAACATTACTCTGAAGTGACACCATAAATAGAGGACCATAAAATGTGTGATATGCTTAATGACCAATCTTATATGTTAGGCTCAGAAGCTTCAATTTTCTCATAAATTTGCATATAAAACTTATTTTATTTCCACTAATATTTTCAGTTTTTTGGACAACCCTAATAGTCTATATAAGCTATGGTTTCAAAAAGTGAGAATTTTGTGCTTTTCCTAACATGGTTACTATTTTCTAGGCTTTTATGTTGAACCAAAGGCCTTATTTAGAACAATACAATGAATTCTCAACAAATATAAGGAAAAAGTATATGGATTTGTCAATTCCTTAATAAATTCTAATGTTAAAAATTATTACTAGGAATTTTATTTCTATTATTATAATGAATTTTTAAAATTCTAAAAAAGAACATGATTACATGTAACAAGAATGCCTAATAAAAATTCAAACAATTTAATAATGTATACACATAATTTTTTTAATTTATTAATTTAATGATGGTTTTTCATGTATTGGCATGTTGGTGTGTCAATCTCCCCAAATGCATGTCTTGAGGATGGCATTTAGAATCGGGTGGTATCAGCTAGTAGTACTTAGGATATATGTTTTCATACCTTCACATTCTAATCTTCTCTAAGCCTCTTTCTATCTTACCTCTTCATTTAAATTTTATTTAGTCTTTCTAACTACCCTACATTTCTAATGTATCAGCTAGGTCGATACAATCTATTTTGTGCTTATATTTCTTTTTAATATATTCCTTTTGTTTATAATATTTGTGATATCATCCTTGTCAATTGTATTTATTAGCCTAGATGATATAGTTATGTGTTAGTTAGCATATTTCTAACTGTATTGGTCTAGATGATAATATTGGCTTAAATTTTAGGATTGCTTTTTGTAATTGGAGCCATAGATATAGGGGTCATATTATCATCAAAAAATATAAAATTAATGTAATCTACTTGCACTCTTATTTTATGCTCTTAAGCAGTAAAACAAAGAGTCATGGGTTTAGAGTCTCATTCTTTGATGTCTAGTATTGTTAAAGGTCTTTCAAGCTCAATAGGAAGAGATGGGTTAGAGAGTTGCACTAGTATTTTGAATCTAAAACTTAGGATATATAGGTCTTATATTTTTCATTTCAAGTCCTTATCTTACAACATCACATGGAACTTTCTACTTGAGCCATGTGGAGAGATTGATGCGTTAATGAATCCACCTAAATTAAAGTATCTTTATCCCTATTCTATTTTATTTATTTATTTAGTAGATAGACTAATTTTTTATTTATAGAGTGGATATATGCTATTTATCCTTTCTTATGCTCCTCCTTGTAACGAATAAGCTTTTATAATTATATGGTTTCTTAGAATGTCCATTTATCAATTTAGTTTCCATAAAACCCTCATTGGTAAACCATCACATCAATTAATTTCTTAGTAGTTTATAATGTTGAAAGTGTTGCAAGTATATTAGATCTAGGTTACCCTTATTTTTCAGTTCCTTGCATGTAATATCCTTATTTTATCTTTTATACACCCATTTGTTACCATTTATTATTATCATTGTTACATATTTAAGCATATCGAGATCCCTACATTGAATCATAGGTGTAAGCCTTAGATCCATATCATTCTTTACATTGACCTGCGTTGATGTTTGGAGGAGTTTTTAAAAAGAATCTACTTGTAAAATATTACTAAAGTCACACAGGAAAATAATACAGATATCACAGTTGACCTTATAAAACCAAACAGACAAAATAAATTTCGAATATGTTGACCGTGCTTGTTTCATTGTGATGGAAGCTGGAGAAGGAAATCAAATGAGACAAACTCCTGCTCTATTGAAAGGTGGATCGTCTTTCAACGCCCTTCGAGCTTCGAGGTTTTGAAACTGGTCACAAATAAAATAAACAAGTCGAGAGTGGTGGTTGCAATTTTGACCGACGCTTGCAGTTGAGATTTGAATGAAAGGTTGCCAGTTATATAATGCATTTTAATGTCATTATGTTGAATATGCAGAACCAGGCTTGTACAATGATACAAGCCCGGTTCAGCATATTCAAAAACACAATGACATGATCCAGAGCCAGCCTATGCCCATGCCCTGGCATGCTGAAAAATAATTCGCAAAAACACCAAAGTTGACGTTTTGAAACTCAATCCTGTTCAGAATAAAATCAACAGGTCGAGAGTGGAAGTTGCAATTTGGAGCTAGACTTGCGGTTGGGATTTTAATGGAAGGTTGCTAGTTATGCACATTTCCGTGTTTTTTACATCATCATTATTATTTGTTATGCCGTCACCTGTTGGAGTTACACGTTGGTTATAAATCTGGTCATATTTAAAACCAAAAAAAATCTTCAATATTGAAAAAACAAATGTCACATAATTAAAATCTTATATCTAGGGATATAATTTCAACTTAATTATTTAACCACGTGGTGAATCACAATATTTCGTTTTATTATATTTATTTTAATTATACTAAGAGCCATTTTAAAATAGGATGAGGAAGGAGAGGCATATGGCGTCGTGTTCATAAAATAAAAATTAGGATAAATATTAAATGAATATAAATTAATTTGTCAAAATAATAATATTAGAGGGTGACATTATGATAAAAAGAACAGATGCGATATATAAGCAGAAAAAACAAAACATGTATGATAAAATTTTGAAGAGAAGGAAACGCAGAAAAGTTAAAGAAGAACAAATCAGCTCACAACTTTTAATAGATGCATTGTACTTTCTATTATACATTATTCATTATAAGTTTTGTCGGCCTTGCTAGGTGCACTACTGGCTATGTTGCTAAACTGAGAACTTAGTAGGTGTGGCTACACTACCATGATGGCTCCACTATATCTTCCATAAGCATTGTAATAGGTCTATAAAACTATAAGTTAAAAGAAATAGTGGCAAAGAACGTATATGCATCATATGTGGTAGGTTAGGGTTTGAGTTTTCCACATAGCTAAGAAGAGTGTCCCTTTTCTTATGTTAAAGTCTATTTTAGATAATGTGTTATAATTATTTTTACTATTGGAATATTTCAAGATATCATATATTACAAAACTTTATAATATATGAAGGTTACATAGTAAGGCAGTTATTTGATATTCACATCTCAAACTTCATGTTGGAGGAAAAGACTGGACTCAATTTATTAAGGGGAACAAATAACAAAGTTTGACTAAACATGAAACTCAATAACAAACACTAATATTAGGTAAAGTCAACGACACTCAAGGGAGGGGGTAGAAGAACTTCCTTTAGAGGTAGAGCCGCCCAAGTGGAAGGCTTTAAGGAAGGAGGATTTGGGGCCATCCAGTCATCTAGGGGATCTATAGTCATATCAATAACCCAACAATTAGTAGGCTACATATGAGGATTGGTGCAATAGGAGAGGCTCTACAGGAGGGCATTGTGCCAAATTTTCCATGTGATGATGGTGAACCCCACCCTCTTGGATAAAACAAGGGGAGAAATGGCTATGGCTTCAAGAATGGCTTTTGTGCCTTCTGGGAGGTGGTGATAGGAGTCCCTAAGGCATCCCATGTGGTTGCACCTAATTGATAGTTCATGGGGCACTCCTCTAGTGATCCAACAACCCCTAGAGGTGGTGGACATCCATATCCATATTATTAGTTTGGCCATGAATCTACATACATGCCAAAGATATAACGTAGACCTTCTCATTAAGTGAAAAATCACAAGAAAAAGTATAATTATTAAAAATACAAATAATTCTCAACTTCCATAATTGGAGAAGAATGTGGATTTGAAAATTTTCCATAGAAATTTAATATAAGTTGGTTGAGTCACCTATAAAAATAAGTCGCGAAGAAAATGGCATAAGGTGATAAAGTTAGAACAGGCTATAGATCCATTTTCAATCAAATTGGGCATGTGGATAGAACCAGGATAATTATTTGAAAGACTCAATCCAATGGCATGTAGGACACTTAGGTGGAGCATTGCTCATGTGAGAGAGTCACTCCCCAAGTGGGAGGCCTTGTTAGATAAGGCACCACATAAAGTGGGCAAGCTTAGGTTCGATCCTGACATGCCAAATTCTTGCAAGCCAAGTTGTAGGAGAGGATTTAAGTACCCAACACCTATTGATCATGCAAAGATCAGGAGAGAAAGGGTTCATGACTTGATACAAAAGGCCTAGAGAATAATTCTTGAAATGGATGTCACAATTCCAAAGCTGGTCTTTCCACCAAGCACAAGGAGGCTAGAAAACAAGATTATGAAGCATAACATCAAGAAGCACATATTGAATATGAAGCACATAAGGTAAGTTGGCACTATATAATTTTTAAATTTAACTTTCAAATAAGGGCAAGGAATCTAGTCTCTAGTACAAACCAAATAGTGAATGGTAAGAATACCTTTTTGAAATAGCCTAAGGACTTTGAGTCCTAGAAATTGTGACAACACAACACTAATGCGTGTCATAATAGGATACCAACAGATGCTATCATTATTGAAAGATTAACTTGTATGAAAGCCATCATCAATTCACTTCATGTGAGGCTTGACAACTTTGAAGGCATTCCATATGTTTTTGGAAACAAATGAACCTTCAATTTTAATAGGAACTATAGTGATGAGAAGGGATTGAAAACCTATAGTTTTCCAATTAGGCTTGCCATAGTGCCCACTAGAAGAGATACAATGCCTTATAAGGATTTTTTAGCACTCATTTCCTTCAATGGTATGAACCACCTATTTAGCACATAAAGTTGCACTCTACCTATAAAGGTTAATAATTTTCATTCCTCCTTTGTCCCAAGGGAGGATACAAATGTCTTAAAAAACATGATGGAATCCCTTGGCATGTTTTGAATTAGGCTAGGAAAAACACCTAATGGTTTGAGCTAAACTATCATAAATCACTTTAGAAGGAGAGGAACAAGAGGCATACTAGACATGGGTGACCACCAAAATCTTGGCGCAACTTTAGAACTTCCTTGCTAAGCATAATGGTTTGGTAAACTAGTAATCAAACTTTTTTTCCACACTTTTGTTGACATTCTGCCACAACCCAACTGGATAACTGTCAAAGGCAAAAGAGATGCCAAGAAATTTGAATTCTTCTTTGCATACAATCCATTTCCAATTATAATGGAGATCAAATTCAAGCATAGGCATCATACTTTGCCTCAAACATTGTTTCTTATTCCACTAAAAATTAGGTCTCAAGGCATGTGGAATAAGTACATATAATTGAGAAATCAATTTGAATAATCTTTTATTATAATATAAATAATTACTATATTTAAAATAGTATATGGAATTCAATTTTATTTCTGTTTTAAGTATAAATATTCTTAAAATATTAAAATCTTATTTTTAATTATATGGTAGGGATGACTCAACCAAGATTATATTTCTAAAATCAGGAACTATGAGAATATCAAAGAGAATATGAAAAATATATCCTAGATGAAGACAAGAATAAATGTTAGATGCATAAATATAGGAACAAAGAAAATATCAAAATAATAATGATAGATAAAGATTTTTGGAATGTACAGCAGAATTGACAGCTAAAGAATTGAAATTTGAAAAGAGAAAACATACTGATAAGATGAAGATAATTTGTGAACAAAGATCTTAAGATGAAAAATATGTGTTAAGGAGAAGATTAGAAATAGAAATGTGGTCAAATCAAGTGACTAAGGTAGAAATAAAACAAATACAAGAAATCTATCATGAAGCATATGAAAGGCACTATAATCAAATCATTATTGATGTTGACATTAATTATGAAGAAGTAAACTCCGTATTGATGGATCATATGCTAAAAACACCAGATAATATAATTCATGAAATAATGGATATCAATTTTACAAATAATATAGAAAATAATGATATAAAAGAGGAGGCTAGACTGCAATATAGAACCAAAAGAAAAATACAAATATGATTTAAAAGAAGAGTCAGCATTCCAACCTAAAATAAGAAGACAATTGCAAGATTCAAAAATTGAAAGAGAGCAAAATATAGCTAGTATCAATGGAATGCTTAGGAGAGATTTAAATAATATGCAAATGGTTTTTCAACATGGTTTAGATAATCTATATTTTCTAAGCATGTATTTTATTTTTAAATAAAGATATATTGAAATAATTTTTTCTCGAAAATGTAAAGGCTCTATATGTACTAGATGTCAACATGAGAAAGATCATTATCTATTTTCACCATCAAATAGTATGGATCATTAACCACATGCACTAGAACATGACAAAATAACACAAGTTGATAAATTGTTAGCATCCCATGTCAACACAATTCTAAAAGTAAAACAAGCAATTGGAGATTAACATAAGTATAAAAGATGCACAATATATTTTCCAAAAAAGGTAAAAGAATTATTTTTGGGTTTTTCACATCGAATAAAATATTTGATGATGATTATAGTTTGAAAGAGGGATTAATATGCAACTAAAATTATAAATTTATTTTAACTAAAAGAGTATATCATACATTTAAATATGAAATATAACATAACAAGTTCTAATCAGATATTCGGATTAATGAAATGAATTTAGTAATTTTCCATTTAACATTGATAAAAATATGTGTAACCAACAAAACTTTGTTTATATACAATTTATTTTTGATGCAAATAAAAATGTATTTATAATTCTAATAATAAAAATAAATGAAGGAAATATCATTAATCACATGACATCAATAACCTCTATACCACCCAATACCCAAAAAAATGAAATAAATTTAATCTTGTGCACAAATAAAACAAACATGTTTGAGAGTGGTAGGTGAAATTTGGACCAAGACCTGCAGGTTTGCATATATATATATATATATATATATATATATATATATCTTTTCTACCGTAATGAAAAGGAAAGTACATCAATAACTATGTCGACTGTAATCATATTTTCATATTTGTTTTAAAGGAGAAATCTAGCCATACACATCATCATGATTATTTATTATGTTGACACTAGTTGAGTTACACGCTGGTTATCCCGCTTTCAAATAAGAACAATAATAAACTAAGTTGAAACTTTAACCCAATTACTTAACGATGTTGCAAATTCAAATATTTGATTTATTTTATTTTATTTTAATTAAATTTTGGTTACAATAACAATTTAGATAAAATATAATTATACTATTATAATTTATTAAAATTTTACAATATACAGAAATTATTTTAGAATATTTATATACACAATTTTATTATTTTGTAAAAGTAAGTATCTAAGTTTAAAATTAATTCTTTTTAATATTATATATTTATAAGATTTAAATAAACTAAAACTTATAAAATTGTGTATTATAGATAAATAAATATTTTATTAAGTCAAATATATTTAATATTTTAATTAAATAATTTTATCATTAATACAAGAAAAGTTTGATAAGGATCAAAATATTATTTTAAAAAATTAAATAATACCTAAAATATATTTAATGTGTCTAAAAACTAATATATAAAATTATAGTTTAGAAAAAATATTAATTATACAAAATCTACATTAACAACATTATTTTTTTGACATAAACTTCAAAAAATATGACTAAATTTTATATACCTTTATTGAGATACAGTTATTGTTCATGTTCCAATTAGCAACTTAATTTAAAATATTAATAAAAATAATATATATATATATATGTTTTAAATTTATATTATATTAGATAATAATTAATCTATATTAATATTTTTCATAAACTTCAATAATATTGAAAATAACATACCAATACTTTGGTTATAATTTTCTACCTAGAAAACTAATAATGAGAAATGTGTCAATATTGTGTTTGCAATATTGAAAACAAAACACCAAACATGGTAAGCACGTAATTATTGTGTGTGCAGTAAAAACTGTGCGCTTGAGCTAGTCTTACACCCAATTATTGGGTGCAATGTTAGGAGCACGCCATGCTAATTTAGTTTACCTGCTTAGACACTCCAAGGACGATAGATTCTTAAAAATAAATCTTAAAGAAGAGGATGATTAACTAATCATAAATTGCTCAAGCTAATGTTTTTTTTAAAGTGTGTTTTTACAGAAGCTGGAGTACCAGTGTTTGAATATGCATCAAATATAATTTTGAATGACAAACTGACATATAAGCACCAACTTGCCCGTCTATTCGATTTTACTTCACGCCTTGCGCTTCCCCCCGCCGCCAACCAAAAAAAAGATAATGAGGTAGCTTTATATATTTATATATATATATATATATATATATATATATATATATATATATATATATATATATATATATATATATATATTTCTCTCTTGCTTTTTACACAGAGTTCATTTTCTAAAACACCATAGATAGAAAGATTAATGTTATACTCTATAATAGTTTGGACCTAAGCTTCATTATAATGCCTCTGGATTAAAAGTCAATAGTCTCTTCTGGTAATAATAAATTGAAGAATAAAGAGTAACTATAGGTGAAATAAAAACCAGATCTATGAGAGTTTTCATTATTATAAACCTAGAAGACTGAAAGTCCTGAGTTTCTGTAGCAACACATTCAACTAGTTAAGCAACTGAAACTAATGATGAAGATTTTTCTTTTTCTTTAAGTTGCTCTAATAATGTGCCCATGCCTCGAATTATTTGTTTAAAATATCAAAATTCAGAAAGGAAGGATCAAAAACTCTACATGATTCAACCATTAACCTACCTTACTCTTCCTCCAGGCTCTTAAATCCAACTACTAAGGCTTCAACCTTAATTACTATGTTCTTAGCAAAACTGACCAGGTTTAGAACCTCCTAATTGGTTATGTAGATGGTTTCCTCCACCTCCTTCTTAAAAATGTTTGTTACTACAGGAAGGAGGCTTTTAAAATTAAGCATGTTGACCAATTCACTAGTAGGAGTAATCCCCTGAGTTACCTTCATATCTTCATATTTCCAAGGCTTTACTCTCACATTTGGTAAAAGGTCCAAACAATGCTTTCAACTGATTAAGCCAACTGACAGATGCATCTCTTTTCATAATGACATAATTTAAGCACCATGTCACATCCATATCAGACATTAAATTAAAATGGTTTAAATAATTATTCCTTGAACACAAAATCAAGAAATTTAACCTCTTTTCCAATTCTTTCAGCTAGTGCCATAGCTTGGTGATGTTTACCCAGTTAGGCTAGGCAACTACTTTAGAGGCTTGGGTACTATAAAATATCATATATCTTATTAGATACATTATGCACATTAATAATAATTTCTTAAAGGGCCTAGGAGATTTGAGTTTGTTTCCACCTTCTCAATGCCTCCTTATTACTATGGTGCATTTCCTTTAAAGCTGTCCTTGTGGAATCAATGAAATCATTTAAGTTCTCAATATATTCTGTAGTCTCCCCTAGGTTCTTCAGTTTATGTTCAAGAAGAAAATTATTTTATCTTTGTTCAAACACCATTTCCTCACCTATACCAAGGCACACTGCCTTCCTCTTCCTCACCCTCTGAATTGTCCCACTCTTCTTATCAAACCTAGTGGAGACTGTGGCCAATTCAGTTACAATTAGATTTTATCTTTCATCCTTGGCTTCCTACATCTCTTTCACCCATTTGGGAACTATGAGAACCTTTATTTCTTCAACTAGAATTGAGATAAATAAGGTGGAGGAATCATAGGAAGAGATGTAATTAATGGATATACTATGGATGTATTAATTTAAGTGGGAAAAATGAAAGGCTAGTGGATAATTCTTTTCCCTAAAGATGACTCTCTTCTTGGCAAGACCTTAACTACATACCTGACCAAACTAGGGGTTCTGTCCACTATCATTGTAGCTGAGGATACTAGTGAGGCCTATCCAATGGGAAATCCTATTTGTGCCATATTTATTTTTTAAATGGGTGAGAACTAAGGATAAAAAATAGACACAATTACCTAGTCTTCAAAATGGACCATCTTCTCTTGGATCTTTATTGATTGAGGAGAAAGAATTGATGAATCCTTAAGAGGAATAAATACAAAAAGTTGAGATATAACGAAAGGTAGACTTAAAAAAAAAGTGATTTCAAAATTAATATATGAAGAAACAATAGAATAAACTACCTCAACAATCTTTTATCTTTGTTGTTTAGTGAGGACTTGTTATTCTCCCAAACTTAAGGTTTTGACTTTATCAAACTCTACCTCTTCATCATTTAGGTGAGTCTCTTCAATATTTCCTTGCTCTAATTCTTTTATTTCCTCATAAACTTCTTATTTATCTTCATCATAGAGGTAATTAACTAATGATACTAGTTTTGTTTCTTCTTCTGCAAGCAACCCTACATGAGTTTTTTTCTTCATTTTCTTTCTTAAATTATTTTGATTTTTCCTCTCAAGAGATACCTCAATAGTAGATAGATCAATAGATGGTATTTATACCAAAAAGTTTCTCTCAATAGGAGTAGGAGAGTCATTTAGTTTCCTATTGTAGGTGATGATGGGGGGAGTGGAAGGTGGAATGGAAGGTGACATAGTTGAAGGAACGATAGTGGTGGGAGGCATTACATGAGATGGTGGTGAAAGCATGGTAATAGTTGTTGTGGATGTGGGATGAAATGAGTTTGTAGGTGAAATGGTAGAGGTAACATAAGTAAATGTATACTCACTAATGGATGTAAGTGATGAAGGGATAGCCATAGTAGATGTGGGAAAATTAAGAATAGTTGGAATATAAGAGAAAGAAGTTTATTGATTTAAATTTTTTTTGGGAATATTGGAGTTTTATTCCTAATTTAGTTAAGGGTTTGATTTAATTAAATCAGTACATAATATTTCAATAATTAAGCTACTAATTTGTATAATTTAAATACAATTTAAACCTTTCTAAAAATAGTAATAGATGTGGAGAAAATAAGACTTAGCTAGAAATAGACTGAGATGGTTGAGACATGGTCTAAAATTTATTATGTAGGATAGGGATAATGTCCTAAATTAGGATATATCTTTGATTTTGTGAAAGGACAAGAGCACAAAAATAGGAAACCCTAGGGTCTGATGCTATAGTCTTATTCTGTTGTTGTTGTTTAGGAGACCTAATCTTTATGAGTTTTTATCTACTGTCACTATGTGATCTTGCCTATGAAAATTTGGATGTTGGACATCTATGAAACTCCCTGTAGAGTTGATTTAGTATTCAAACCCTAAACTCTATGATTATTTGATAAACTTTGAGAAAGATGGGGGCTTAGTGTGTATAAGATGCACTAAACATGTATCCTCACTCCTTTTGTGGGCACATTGTCTACATACCAATACTTTGAAGATGGATCAAGCCATACGTAGTTATCCCACTTGATGTGATTTATCCAATTGTGTATGAAGATGCAAAATGCTAAAATTGGGTGTGTTTGAGGTGGCTAGGGACTAGTGTAAGGATTTGAATAATCTTATGGATATAATAGATAGTTGTATGTAGAGAATAGGGAAATATGATTGAATAGTCTTGCGTGATTTGTGATATTTGCCAACCCCTTCTAAATGAACTTTGAATGGAATTTTATATGGATCTGTTGGTCATGGGTCAAATGTATTTGTGTTAGGATAACAATAAGGAGGATATTAACCATAAATAAATAATTATTGGTAGAAAAAATACACTTAAATAGGATCACTAGAAATGAACACCCTAGGGTCTGATGCTATAGTACAATTTGGGCACTATTGTCCCGAAGGAATGAGATCCAAGGGGATGGAATCACTATTTGGAAGGCTACAAATGACTAGTAATCAATGAAAGGATACCTATGAGGTTCATAATAGTAAGCAAGAGGAACCTATGGGTTGGGTGTCACAAGCCACACTCAAGTTACCAATTTTCACATTTTATATGACTACATTTTCCCCTCCATTATTTTAGTGATACAACAAAGTGAAATACTAAGATAAAGGAAAAATAGAAAGCATACCTAAACTTACCTAAAAGGGTGAAGCTCATGAAGCTATGTAATGTTAGATGTGTGTAGAGAGAGCATGTTTATGAAGTGATAAATTTTTAGGAGAAAACAAAGAGTAGATCAGTTATTATTAGATACATTATATCTAAAATAATAATGTACAAAATTGGGTAAGAGAGAGAGGAAGAGAAAGGAATGAATACACCTCATCAAGTATGTGACCTAATAAAAAAACCTTTTATGATGCTAAGTGATGTTGAGTATGTGTTGGATGATGTTGAATGATACTGAATATGTGTTATACAAAAATTAATATCATGAATGGAGCTGAGTGATCAATTTATTGAGAATGGCTCAAGAATGTAAAGGCTATCCCTTTAGCTCCATCATCGCCCACTAACTGAAGCAATGTGATCATGCATGTGGTAATTGATATTTGGACTATGTGTCCAATCCCTCTGAGTAGGTGGCTCAAGAATATAAAGGCTAGCTAGTCCTTTGGCTCCATCATTACCTCATGAAGTGAAGCTATAAATTCATACTAGTATGAATGTATGTCAAATGAGATGGCTCCTGAAGCCCATGAATGCTTTGTAAACTAACAATGTGGTATGGATAGATGAATGTGTGCTAGAAAATAGGCCAATATTGTCTAACTCAAAAAAAGTAGAGATTAAGCTTGTATGAAATCCACTCCAAAAATAGGCAATAGGCTTTTGTGTAAGCCACTTTGAAATGTATAGGTTAGGCTTGTATAATCCACTTTGAAATGATGTCAACCACCTATAGATGGAATAAGGAATGCAACTACTGAGAATGCCTAGGTAATACAATGAACCTGGAAAGAAGAGAAGTTAAATGTGTCACATACATTACCCCCAATCACTGATGTATAAAATATGGATTTTTATCTAGAAGTTATACCAAATACCTAATCTAAAACTAGAAGTGAGAGACATCATGCCATGCATGATTCCCTCTATATCTAGATTCTCTAAGAGAAACTATACTAAAATTGTTGAATCTAAGCTAGTATGTATGTATAAAACTATAGTTGAGCTTACCTTTCTATCTATTTCTAGAAAATCTAGTTTTTTTTTTGTTTGGATAGGAGCACCAAAATTGGAAACCATATTGTTTGGTGTTATTTTCCAATCTTGGTGATATTGTCTTAAGCTGATTTTGATGACTTTTATATAATCATCACTATCTACCTAGTCTATTATGCCTAGTTTGAAGTTTGGTTGTTATTTTGGGTGTTCTAAATGTTGATTTTTTTACTAGTAGGAGCTTTGATCACTGTGACAAAACCCCAATTTGTTGCCCCCTCTTTTGAGGATAGGAATGAATACCTTAAAATGATTATCCTTAGAAAAAATAGCCGTACAAGTGTGTTATGCTATGAGAATACATGATATATCAATGATAATTGATAAGATATTTCAAGATATATCATGGTTTGTATTGGAAATTTCTAGATCAAATAGTGGTGTGCCTAGATAGATATAACAATGTAATATCATGTGCAATGTAGTGAATTAGAACTAGAAATGTTAGTTGTTATTTATTATTTATCAAGGAGGGATGGGGCATGATGTCCATCATGGAATCAAAGAAATAAATATAATGCATAATGTGGATCATGGCATTGTAGACAGTGAAAAACAAGCAAGAAACAAGCACACAATGCAAGAAGCATATAAGAGTCGATAAGGGGCCAAGCAAGTAAGGGACATGGGGATATGTCACTCAAACTAGAAATCAAGCATATAAATCATGTTTAAATGCCACATATATAGACAATTAAAAATAAGCAAGGTTGGCATGAGGGCCATAAGCATATAGAAGAGTACAAACAAAGGACATTGAAAAATGTCATAAGGTACACACAAGAATAGAAGCAAAGGACATTGGTAAATGCCCTAAGTCACATATAAGAGATAAAATAGGAACTAAGAAATGTAATCAAATCTAGCTATATAAAGGAAGGAAGGGAAGAATGTAATATATTGAAAATACAATCACATCTAACTAATCAAAGCAAGAAATGAAATTATGCAAGACATGTCAAAAAAGACTAGGTATATGCTAATAAATACACAAGTGTTATATATTAGTGAGTGTCAATAGAGTAATATGTGTAACCTAGTAAGTAATGTATGTCAATATGATAAATAGAATGTGTGGTATATGAATGACACAACTTGGATGGTGTAGTCATGTAGAAGATGCCCCTTGTGTGTCAATATATTAATGTATGTCTTGAATGTAAAATTAGGATGCCCTCTCAATGGGTAGAGTGAAGTGATCAAAGATATGGAAGTCACTGCACACACTCAAACAATATTAAGTGAAACATGGTAATGTAGATAAATTGACAAATAATAGCATATAACAATAGAATGTAAGTCTATCATGGTAGTATAAATGTAAAGCATGGAAGATGCATATAATTAAAATGTTTTTGAATTCTTTGAATTTTTTTTAATTTTTGATATTGTGAGATATGTACAATCAATCATAAGGAGACTATGTACAAGAAAAACTAAGAAACTATGTACAAGTAAGTAAAAATAAATTGTGTACAAGTAGGACTAAGAAAAAATGACACTAAGTAATGAGTTTCATGGGATACTCCCTATCATGGTGTCATGTATCAAGGAGAGATATCGTTCATGATCATAAAGCATGATGGAAGGGTTGAGAATATGGCTCTAAATGCTATATATATATTTTGAATACTCTAAAATCTCTAAACTAGTAACTGATTGTGGGGTCCCCTTGTGACTCTAGAAAGTGGATGAAACTGTAGGGATCTTAGGGACCCATGTGGTAGTATGTGAAACTATCTAAACATGTGTTCTATGTGTAGAGGTGTGAAACCTCAATGAGATTGTCTTGGGTGTGAACATTGTGGCTGGAAGTTGTCTAAAATTCTAAAATTGTGGATAATCTAAAAGAGACATATGTGGAAGTGTATGAAATCTCTCTATTGGTGATGGAGAACTTGACTGTGTCTGAATCTATACTGGGGGAAAAACTAAAAATGGTGGACACGATAAAAATGGTGACTATAAAATAGTAGACAAATTTGAAGTGGGGAGTGGTAGCTCATATAGAACTCCACTAACTATAACAACCTAATTAGAGTGAATGAATTTCATGCATCTATGAAATATAGAAGGTATTTCTCAAAGTTTTTAAATCCATGGTTGACCAAAAAACATATCAAAAAGTCTTGTACTAGGAATAATAGTAAATGGTGTGGCCACATTTTTGGACCATCCTATAGAGGAAGTACAATATCACCAAATAAACTCTATATGTGCCCACTAAATCTATTGATAACTATGTCCATTGGTGTAATATCCTACTCTGAATATCCCAAATGTTGTAGTGATGTCATAGTGCACATGTTCACACTAGATCTATTATCTATGAGAACAATATGAATAGGATGATTTTGAATATAAGATCTGATAAAGAGTGCATAATAATTCAAATAATCCTCAACTATTTCCTATTCTAAGGATATCAAAGGTCTAGCTAAAACTCTAGAATTATATGCACCGATCATGTTACTCAAAGGATGTGACTCAATTGAAGGTACCTGATATGTAGTTGGTGGAGGATGCACATGAAATAAATGATGAACACTTGATGTATCCCTTGTCTCTTGTTTATAATGTTGTGGGAAAGGATATAAAAATATTTTCAAAGCTTTATCCTATTTTTTCTTTGCCTAAGAAGCCTCAATTAAAGTTCCAATATCAATAACATTTCCATCTATCAAGTCCTATATCTTGTGTTTCAAACTTATGCATCTATTTGTTGTGTAACTTGGTGCCCTGTGAAAGTTATAAAATGCATTCTTATCATATCCTCATGGAAGAGGCTTTGTTGGATCAAATTCCAAAATAGGAGGGAGAGTTATGATATTGTATTCCATAATCCACTATAAGACTCAAGATGGAGAAACTAGTATATTGGTTAAGGTTCATCGAGGAGGCAGAAATAAAACTACTCACTGAGGGGACTCTGAAGCCACATTAACTATTGATTGATTTTGACTCTTACTATCATTGACCTTTACTTTATATGGGACTTTGTTTCTACTCTTATTTTTTGTTTCTTCTATAGTTTTGTACTTAATTTTGCCCATGGAAATGAGTTTGACTTCCCTTTCCTTTAGTGTATGACATAACTCAGTGAAGTAAGTTAATCTTTTAAACATTATTGATTCATGTAAACCTGGTAGAAGACTCTATTTGAAGAGATCTTGTAACTCTTGATCGGCCATGGGGATAGCCATATTATCCAAAATAATTTTATATAAAAGAACATAATCTATGAGATTCTCATTTGACCTTTGTTTCTATTGTACAACTTGGGCATAGGAAACCTTATCACCAATGTTAATGCTGAAAGGAACTATGATCATGTCTGCTAAAGGATTGAATGCATTGATAGACTAATTTGATAGATTATAGAACCATTGTAAAGCATAATCCTTTAGACTCCAAGGAAATACCTTAGTTATTAGTCAGTCATTTGGCACATAGTCCAAGCATGTGGTGTGAAAAGATCTCAAATGTGTCTCTGGATCACCCTTGCCATCATATAGAGTAAGCTTGGGTTGAACTAAACCTTGTGGAAAGGGTGTCAAAGAAATATGATATGCTAATGGTTTATGAATTAGAGCAAAAGAATCCAAGGCCCGTGTAGGTCTAGAAGCACCTTGCTTGAGATTTAGCACCTTGGATTGAAGATGTTTTATCTCTTGCACAAAGGCTACCACATCAAGAGACAAAGATGTACTAGCTATAGTTGGTGGTGGTATAGAGGTCAATTAGGACATTATAGGAAGTTGTTAAGTCATAGTTGCCCCTATAGTGTCATGTACAATTGGTTATTCTGATGGAATTGAAGACTCAACTTGTTTATCCCTTTTAATTTCCATGATAGATTGCAAGATAAGACTATCATCTCAGGGTTGTTCCCTAAGTCTTTCTAAAAATATTTGTAGGATCAAATATTTGTTTAGGAAAACATCATTATCAATAATAGGTAGAAGTGGATCAAGATTCTTATGTGGTGGGTCATGACCATCAATGTTTGTATCATCATTGTTATTCTCATACTGGTCATTGTCAAAGTTATCCTCATAGAAATTGGTGTAATCTGGATGTGTAGTATCTATAAAAAGAACCTAAGGTAGTTGTTTATTTGTGGTATATGGTTAGGTTGAAGTAATCTGGGTGAGTTCAGGAGGGTTGCCACTAAGTCTTACACTTCATCTCAAAAGAAGAGATGCAAGGAGCTTAGGTGGCATAAGGAAAACAACTTGAATAATGGAAGAAAAGATTAAACAAATGTAATCTAAACAATGATTTGGAATATGCATAAAAAAGATATGAATCTCACAAACATGTAAGGTGATACCTCATAAGCAATGGGACCTAGTATATGTAGCTAGGGTTTTCAAAATTGATATCTAGAAAATTACTATGTAATTTTAAAATTTAATGTGAATTTTTTATTGAAATATGTAGGTAAAAAATCAAAAGATTATTAAAAAAATTTGATTTGAAAGGACCTAGTATGCATGACTAGGGTTTGGAAGAATAATATATATTTTTAAAACTTACTATGGAATTTTAAAAATTAAAGCATATTTTTGATTTAATTATGCAAGCTCAAAAATCAAAAAATATGTGTAAAATTAGCAATAAATTATTCATATGGTTTTTTGTGTGCAAAATGACCTTGTAAATTCAACTAAGGTTTTAAACAAATTATTTTAAAATTTATTAAGGAATTTTAAAATTAAACTATGAATTTTTTATTTAAATATGGAGGCAAAAATTAAAAAAATTATTTCTAAAATTAGCATGAAATTTACCCTAGGGTTCTTGGGGTTTTTATGCACAAAGGAAGTAAGTCAGGTTCACCAAATGATTTAACAATTTTTTGGGAATATTGCAGTCCTATTCCTAATTTAGTCAAGGGTCTGAGTTAATTAAATCAATCAATAATATTGTAATAATTAAACTAATAATTTATATAATTTAATTGCAATTTAAACTTTTCTAAAAATAGTAATAGATGTGGAGAAAATAAGACTTAGCTATAAACAGATTAATATGGCTAAGACATGGTCTAAACTTTACTATTTAGGACTAAGATAGTGTCAAAAATTATGCTCTAGTCTTTGTTTCGTGAAAGGATAAGAGAGTCAAAATAAGACACCATAGGGTCCGATGCTATAGTCCTCTTCTATCACTATTGTCTAGGAGACCTAAGGTTTTTGGGTTTTGTTTGGTATCCTTATGTGAGCTTGCCTATGAAATTTTTGGATGCTAGATGTCTATGCAACTCCTCATAGAGTTAATTTGGTATTCAAACCCTAGACTCTATGATGCTTTGACAAACTTTGAGAAATATAGGTGGGGTTAGTGTGTGTAATATATACTGAACATGTATCCACACCCCTTGTGTGGGCATGCTACCTACATACCAATACTCCAAAGAGGGATCAAGCCATATGTAGTTCTCCCACCTTATGTACTTTATATAATTATGTATGGAGATGTAAAATACTAAACTAGGAGTGCTTGAGGTGGCTAGGGACTGATGTTAATATTTGAATAATCTTGTGGATTTATTGGATGGATGTATGTAGAGAATAGAAAAATATGGTGGATTATTCTTGCTTGTATTCTTGTTTACTTTGTGATATTTGCCAACCCCTTCTAAATGAACTTTGAATGGGATTTTATAGGGATATATTGGTCATGGGTCAAATGTATTCACATTAGGCTGACAAGAAGGAGGATTAGAACTAGAGGGAAATTACCATTGGTGGAAAAATTGAACTTGGAAAGGAGCGCTAGAAATAGACACCCTAGGGTCTAGTGTTATAGTTCAAGTTGGGTACTATTATCTTGAAGGAACGAGACCTATGGGGATGGAATCATCATTGAAAATGATACCTAGAGGAGGTGTAATCACTACCTAGAAGGTTACAGATTACTAGGAATTAGTGAAAATATGCATATAAGAGTCATGAGAGCACGTAAGAGGGACCTATGTGTTGGGTGTTAAAATCCACACTCAAGTTACCAATTTTCACATTTTATGTGACTACACTTGTAATAAATTTAGAAGACTCACCTAGGTCACATTTGTTAAATGGGAAAAAGGGTCATCACAAAACTTATCTTTCTTTATTCATCTGGAGAAAATCCCAACCTATCTCTTGTGGTTGTGTACAAAACTTAGGTGTCAAGATATGTTGTCAAGGAAGGTACCTAGGGACTTGGAAGACTCCTCAAAATATCCCTTTTGAGTTGAGGATTAGATTCTCTTTAGACACTAGAGTTAGTTAGCTACTCATCTATAAGATCTTGTAGAGGAGGAAGTTATCTTGTTACTGAGAGACATGAGGCTGGGATGGTGGCCATTGGTGATTTAATTCCCTCTCATATTCTTCTTTAGTGTCTTGAGGATTATATTTTAATGATTGAACCCAAACCATAGACATCAATTTATCCTTCATATTCTTCCATACAATTAAATCATCAGGCACATTATAAAATATGGGATCATGGTCATCCTCCTCATGCCCATAAGAAACATGCACCTTCTTCTTCTACTGAATATATTGAAGGTATCCTCTAACCCTTTTTCTCATATCCCATTCTCTGAATGTTATAATTTTAGATTGTAATTATCCCTAATTTTAATGGTCTAGTTAAAATATCATCTGACCACATGTTGTATTTGGCTTATACTCATAGGATTATTAAAGTAATAATCCATATTCCTATGACCTTGTTCCTCATAAATATTGTTGTAAACCTGAAAAGCTATTTATTGTTCAATAATCTTATCCAAAACATGGTGTGATAGAAATAAAGGAGAAGTCCTCATCTATTCAATTTGAATGATAGTAACATATGGATAGAACGAGTAGTCTCCCCATTTTTTTAGTGTCCTTAGAATGTTATTGGATAAATTGGACATTGATTTTTGATGGATTTCATGATATATCTGAGGGTAAACTTCACTACATATTTTTTCAATTTCATTCCTATATCTATGAATGAACATAAATGAATGATCTTCACCAATTTTTTAGTCACGTATTTTTCAAAGGGTTGCCATAACTCACCATATATTTTGTAAATAGATCCCATAACAACATCTATCAAATATAAAATCATGTAAAAACTACCATCTAATGGCCTTTGGTCTAAATAGAACATTTGGGACTTTATTCTAACACAAATAATTTCTCCCATTGCAACTAATTGATCAGAGGTTAAAAATGTCTAAAAATGGAACCCACTCAACCTAGACATATGCAATACTCAAAAAACCATATATTATATTCAATAGATCCATTGCTATCCTAAACTTGAGCCTAAATTTAATGATGCAATTGGATGTAATTCCCCCTTTATGATTTAATTCTTATCCCCTGACAAGACACTCTTTAAATTTCCCCTCTACAGTGTTTTTTTCAGGCCAAACATTAGCTAAGTTTTGATTGTAGTTAATTTAGGGAAGGTAACTTAAGATACCTTTCAAAATACTTACCAAAAATGTATGCAGGCACTTTCTTATTTTTCTTAATACATCAATAATCACTAGAAAAAGTTCCATTGAAAAACAAATATATGAGAAGGTCTACACATGGAATTACCTCTAGTTTTGCATCTATCTAATGAAGACCCTATGCTTGAATGGGTATAAAATCATTAATGTATTTGTTATGGGCTATTACAATTGTGTATTGAGTTGAATACAACATTATTGATTCTACCTTATCCCATAGTGTAGAACAATGATGGAATTTGAAATCTAAAGCACTTTTATTGAACACTATATTAGTATACTTAGTCATGCCATCCAAATCATATATAAAAGAGACATTTGATTATTTTAAAGTTGATGTATTGTTAACTGGATGTATGCATGTAGTTATGTAAAAATACTAGTTTGAATTCACAAAAAACTTTAATGAATTAAGGCTTTTGAACATATGAGAGATTGAATACATAGTGTTTGTTTAATAATAATAAATAAGTGAGTTTCCCTTCAGCACATATTTTTCATATACCATTCATAAGTTTCAAATATTTAATGTATTCCTATGCCATTAACAAATATATGGACTTTTAATTTAAATATTTGTTTCATTATAAGAATGCCAGGCAACTTTAGTTGACTTGCCATATAACAAACCTTCATTAAATCTAAATTTTCATTCATCAATTTTGAGACAAATATGAATAATGATTACCACATCTTGGGATTAATTCCTTAGGATGATAACATGTGTCAAATCCTCATTAGTCTATGACTTCATATCTTTAATTGTGCTTGAACATTTCATGGTCATGAGTTGATGTGGTCATGAAACGTGTTGAGATCTCAGAGATATAGAGATAATGGGATTCTAGGGCATTATACCATAGGCCAAAGAACTAAATTATTGTAGGATATGTAGAGTATGGAGTGTCAAATATTTAAATACATTAGATAGATTTGTCGTGTAAAAATGTTGAACAAAATTGCCAAGGGAGTGCAACTTGGTAGGTCCCCAGATCATGGGAGCATGAAACACTTAAAACCTATCATTCCTTGTAATAAATTTGTAGAGTAAAAAATACTCTACATTTCATTTTGATTTTCAGTTACATGATCCAAATCACTATCCCTAACCACTTTGGTTCGAGACAATGAAGTTTTTGACTCAGAGCACAGGCTCAAATTTATTTTTGATCAATTTTGTCTATGTGTCAAAATTGAGCAGAAGCTACCAAGTGTCATCGGCTGAGGTACTTTTCATAATTTTAGTAAGTACTACAGAACATGCCATGTGTCCCATAGTAACTTAGCAGAGCACAACAAGTGTCGGCATCCACATCTCATATATTTTTTGAAGGCTTCTTTGAAATAAAGCTTTCTCAGGATCAAGCAGAAGGTGCCAGGTGGCAATCATAGAAGGTTTCATTATTCTTTTCTAAAAAGTAACAAAAGATGCTACATATTCCAAGCTAAAGAGAATAGAAACCACCATGTGTCAACATTTGAAGTTTCTTCATTTTGTTTCACCGATATAGTAAAGACTTTGGTGGGTCCCAGGTTTTGTTTTTGAAGCAAGCAGAAGCCCCCAAGTGTCGTCATCTATGTAAATATGAAATGAGGCCCAATTGTTTCTATAATATAAATAAATTGACATGGAGAAATACACATGTCACCTTTTTCAGGTTTCTCAAAAGGTAGCTAAAAGTAGTAGAGATCACCACATGTCCCTTGTTAAGAATGTGGAAAGTGCCACCTGTTCCTAGAGTTGAATGCGGAAAGTGCCACCTATCCCTGTCCTCTTCTTGAAGTTGCTCAGGAAAGAAGTGCTTTCGGTCTCATTTTATATAGAAGTTTTTTATGTTTTGGAGAAGTAGACGGTGACAGATGCTAAGGATGGAACACTTCTAAGCAAAGACACAGTAAGAGTATAGGTTACGCAGAAAGTGCCGCGTGTATTCAGTAAGTGATGCGGAACATGACAAGTGTCATTTTCTAGTGCCTCCTAAATAATAAGAGGGTTTTCAAGTAGAGAAAGGAAATAGACCAAGTGTCCTCTCCCATTTGAAATTAGGAAGCCTCCTGGGTATCTACTTCAGCCAATGAACTTGCAGAAAGACAGAACATTTCAAATCTAGGAAATATCTTGTGTTAGACACTTCCAGTTCAGTTAGAGTTCAGTTGGGCTATTAGATTTGGAACGTGCAGACAATCTAGAGTGAATATAATGCTATAAAGAGGGGTGCAGAGATCACCAAATTGGGAGGAATAACCAAAATCTAGAGAGAATTTTTTGAGAGAAATTATTATCAAGAGCTTTTAGACTTCTAGAGATGTGATCAAGAATATCATCTGCCTTTGTTCTATTTTCTTAAGTTGGAAAGTTTATGTAATTTTGCATGTTTCTATGCCTTTTATGTGACTAGAGAATTAATAAACAGACTGAGTTTTGTGCCTTTGTCGATATTTTCTATGTCATTGAAAAAGTAGTCTAAGCTATGAGCCTTTGTTTCTATTGTTTTCATCTCTTATATTGATCATGCCTTGTTTGCTCTTTAATGTAATTAAATCTTACATATAGTTTCACTGTGCTTAGAATTAAGGGTTGAATTACTTTCAGGCACATCACCATAGTTATATTTTCTTTCTTTGCATTTGTGTTTTTGTTTAAATTCCTATCCCTTTTCCCAGTATATGCTTGATATAAAGAAGAGAGCAACTTCTTAAAAATATGGAGGTCGTTTCAACTTACAAGTCCCACATTCTTGAAACTTTACATTATTGGTGTTATAAATAAGTGAAATTTTAACCATCAAATTTTTTTGGCATGCCTGGTGGGACACCGTCTTGAAGTTTCTTTCAAGACCGTATGAACTAGAGAGCTACAACGAGTAAGAGCTATGGACCAGTAACTAGATCTCAATCAGCTATAAATCTAGGTATTCTTTTACCACCATTGGTAACTAGTCCTAGAAGAAGATTCAATCAGTTTATACCAATACCAAGAGTAAATACGGGAGCCCCTATAGCCCCAACAAATTATGCGAGTTGGAACACTGGTAGTCCTTTTATTATCCCAATACCACTAGCCACTTGGGACCCTATCCTAGTGAATGCCCTGAAAGCTCTACCCAAATTTAGTGGGCAAGATTTTAAAAAACCTAAAGAACATCTTCAAGATGTATCAGATGTATGTGTTATACATGTTGTCACAAAACAAAATGTGGCCATAAGATTATTAGCAACTTCTTCTAAAGGGAAAGCTTTAGAATGGTACCGATCCTTGACCCCAAATACAATATCTACATGGGATCATCTTGGAGATATTTTCTTTGAAAGATTGGAAGAAAAGGGTGATATGTCTTCTCTATTACAACAATTGATTACCATTCAAAGAGCACCACAAGAAGACATGACTGACTTCAATTAAATTTTTCAAAAGACTTGGGAAAGGATTCCTGCTACAGCTACACCATTACCAGGTATGGATATAGTGTTTTATCTTAAGGATTTAAATTAATATATATCTATTATGATTGAGTCACTTGGAGGCTAGACTCTACTAGAGGCTTATGACTATGCAGTCATAGCTGAAAATAATTTGATAGATGCTGGAAAGTTGCCTCTAAGGCCTCCCATGCCCATGTTTCCAAAGATTACCTTACCATTGCCTCAAGAAGCCTCTAAATCCATATCCCCACCTGTGTCTATGTACACATATCCTCAACCATCTGCTAAAGAACTTGTTCCTACCCAGTCATCTGAGCTAAATGATATCAAGAATATCTTAAGGATATTTTCTAATGAGTTTATTAACATAAAGAGACAACATAATCCTTACCCTAAATCCCAGTATTAAGGCTATCAAGGAAATAGATTTACATCATAGCCAAACCAATATCAGGGTCCTCAAAGGCAAAATAACCCTCAGCTAGAAAACCAATTAGTTGCAGTCCCTACACCCTCATAGATTGTTCCCCTCAATTCAAATAGAGAAATTGTTCTAGGGCAGAATAATTGTGTAGATGGCACCAATGCCTAGTGTTTCCCTTGCAATAATTCTCATACACCTAGAGATTGTCCCATGCATAATCTACAACAAAAGGTAGCAGAGCAGAGAAGGATGGATGGACAATATGTAAGTTCTAGTGACAATCAAGCCTACCAATCTTCTAGTATGCAAAATTCAGTCCTAATGGCTCAAATGTAAGGGATGTCTTTGCAACAAGAAGAAGAAATAGCCCCTGAACATGCTTCATTTTCATGGGTTGAAGATGAAGAATCAATATTCTTGAATGAAGCTTCTACTTCCAAGAAACCAGTGGTGCAATCAGACTACTATACTAGATCAAAGAGAAGAATGATGGAACAGCCTGAAGTCACAAATAATGAGACTAGACAAGAAGTACTTCAGCCAGTGCATAATCAAGTGATTCCTGGACAAGTTCAAGAAAAAGTGAGATACTCTTATTTTCCAAGGACCCAATCATTAGGACCAATAAATGTGGTGGATCAATTAAAGAAGACTCCAACACAAGTATGAATTTGGGACATATTAGCTATTCCTGAACAAAGGACACTATTACAAGAAGCTCTTCAAGGCCAAGCAATGCCCAAATTTATTGGTATCAAAGAAGGAACTACTAAAAAATAAAATCTAAAAGACATATTTCATCTATAGACAACGGCCCTAGTGAATAATGCACCAGAGGTAAGCAAATTCAAACTGGATCCCTTCTATTTAACTTTGATAGTTGGTAAGAAACTACTGCATAATGTAATGATAGATTTAGGGGCTAGTACTAGAATAATGCCAAAGCAAATAGTAGATGCTTTAAAGATAAAATATGAGCCACTCACTAAAAGAGTTATGCAACTAGATGGCAAATCAGTCCAAACAATAGGAAGAATTAAACAACTCCCATTGCAATTATATACTTGTCCAAATATAATTGTAAATCAAGATGTAGTAGTTATAGATGTACCTCCTATATTTGGCCTAGGTCTATCAAGAGACTTTATAGCCAAGATAGGAGGAGATATGTCTCTTGATTAGTCTCACTTAACTCTAAGAACTAACTATGGTTCAAAGATGAAAGTTCTATCTAAACTACTATCAAAGCATCACATCACCAATGAAATAACATCAAAATTAGAGGCAGATCATGCTATGATAAATAAGGAAGAAAGGGTTTTTGTTGAAGAGTTAGGCGACTGGACTAAGCATGATCAAGAAAAAGAAAATAACCAGTTGTTACCTATGATGCATAGTGATCCATATGATAATTATGACTCTAGTGGTCTGGAAAATTATGTTATTTTTGATGAATACCATGAAATCCTAAATATTTTAAGGGAACAAATGCCAACTTCTCAAGAATCTAAAAAAAATCAAAAATTTGGACCTTAAATTTTGATGCGACTAGAAGTAAAAATGGTGCTGGATCAAGAATTTGTCTTATTGCTCTAAATGGTGAAATTTTTTAAGGGCTATCCATTTTAAATTTTCTTGTATTAATAATGATGCTAAGTATGAATATTTAGTACATGGGCTCCCATTAGCCAAGAAAAATGGAATAAAGAATCTAACAATAAAAGGAGATTCAGAACTAGTAGTAAAGCAAATTAGAGAAAAGGCAATAGCAAAGAATGTAAGGATGAGATCCTATTTGGGACTTAATAGAAGATTTTGAAGGTTTCAATATTGAATTAGTCCCTAGGATTCAAAATTTTGAAGCTGATAGGATGGCATAGATTGGCTCGCAGTTTGATCCAGCAACTTAACAATGACTCAGTAAAGGTTATCGTAAGGCCAACTAACCCAGACAGTGATGAGAATTGGAAAATATTTGAGAATGAATCTTAGGTACTCTCATTCTTGCAATAATCAAGGTAATTTGTCGATCAATTGCAACCAAAGATTGAAGAGGCATATGGGAATCAAATTATACAATTAAAGAATACTAAGATTTCGAAAGGTTTAATCACTTTAGAAAACCTTTTTGATTTAGAAGATGTAAGACTAGAGAAGAAAAGGTTCCAAGAAAACAAAGTAGATTATTCTAAAATAGAGGTGAGTGAAGGGAAAAAATTAAAAGTTGGAAATTCTACAACTCAAGTAGGAAAGGAAAGGCTAATTGAATTGTGCAAAAAATATGATAGAGTCATAACCTGGAGCTATGAAGAACTTCATGGATATAATAGAGACATTATTCATCACACAATAGAACTGACTGAAGGATCTCATCCCATTAGATAGAAATAGAGGCCAGTGAATCCAAGGATTGAGCCTCTAATGGTGGATGAGTTGCAGAAACATTTAGATTCTAAAATAATTTTTCCAATCAAACACTCAACCTGGGTATCAAATCTAGTACTAGTTAGGAAAAAGAATGGTGATATAAGACTTTGTGTAGA
The DNA here is from genome assembly GCA_037957365.1 of Torreya grandis. Taxonomy (NCBI): domain Eukaryota; kingdom Viridiplantae; phylum Streptophyta; class Pinopsida; order Cupressales; family Taxaceae; genus Torreya; species Torreya grandis. Next base: position 1,265,643 of record JARHVA010002951.1, read on the forward strand.
GTTTAGAGACCTAAATAGAGCATCTTTAAAAGATCACTATCCCTTTCCCTCCATGGAATAGATTTTACAGACTATGGCTGGATCTAAGAGGTTCTCTTTACTATATAGTTTCTCTGGATACAATTAGATTTGGTTGGCTAATGAATACCAATACAAGACTGCTTTTACTACCAAATGGGGAACATTTGCATATGCTAAGATGCCATTTGGCCTGTCAAATGCTGGGGCCACTTTTCAAAGCATATAGTATCAAGAAGTAAAAGCAGTCTTCTCTGACCATAGCTCTTTGAACAGTTTAAGCATATAGTATCAAGAAGTAAAATTCTAATACTTGTAGCTCACCCAAGTGTCAGAGAATACATCATGAAAGGTGAAATTATTGAAAAAAGAGCAAACTGGATAACCGAGATCCTTGAATACGATGTAGAGGTCAAACCCACTAAGTTAGTTATAGGTAGAGGTTTGTGCCAATATATGACTCAAGGGCATGAAAAGATGATACCTAAAGAGACAAATTCAGAAACAAAAGAGGAAATTGTATTGAGGAAAGAAGAGGTTGATAAGGAATCCTGGGTCACAAGCAGGATTCATTTTATGAAAAATAGGATTTACCTAAGAGAACTCCCTCAAAATAAGAGAAGATACTATAAGATGCAATGAGTTCATTTTGTTTTAATTGAACAGGTTCTTTTCAGAAGGAATTCTGATGGCAAATTGTTAAGATGTGTAGAAAAGGCTGAGGCTAAGAAAATACCACATGAAATGCATCATGGAGTATCAGGTGGACATTTTTCTGCAAAGACCATAGTTATAAAGATAAGTAAGGTAGGTTATTTCTGGCCTACTTTATTTATAAATTGTTATCATCTAGTTAAAAAATGTCAGTCTTGTCAATATTATGTGGGGATGAGAAGGAATGCAACAATGCCTCTTAGTCCTATAATTGTGGATGAACCTTTTGATCAATGGGGTCTTAACTTCATTAGAATGATAAATCCAGTGTCTAGTATGGGTCACAAATGGATCCTAACTACAATATATTATTTCACCAGATGGACCGAGGCAGTGCCAATCAAAGAAGCAACATAAAATGTGATCCTAGATTTTCTAGGGAGTATCACTACTCATTTTGTGGCTCCTCACACCATAATTTCAGATAATTCTAAAGCATTTCTAGGGTCTAAAGTATCTGAATCTGCATTAAAGCATGGAATATATCTAAAAAATTCCTCTAATTATCACCCTCAGGGTAATGGTTTGGCAGAATCAATTAACAAGAACCTGATTAGACTCATCAAAAGAATAGGGGATGATCATCACAAAGAGTGCCATAAAGTGCTTAATTTATAACTATGGGTTGAAAGAATCATGCCTAAATAGGTGATCAAAATGTCCCCATATGAATTGGTCTATGGAAAGCCTGCTGTAATACCCCTAAGCTTGGAAATTCTTACTCTCCAGCTGATCAAATAGATTGAAATTGAGGAAAATGGCCCCATGCAGGTCAGACTCACAAAACTTCTAGAAGTTCAAGAAAAGAGGGATGCAGTACATGATTCATTGATAAAGCATCATAAAATAATTAAAGACTATTTTGATAAAATGACTTAAAATCTCCATTTTAAAATAGGTTCAATTATTTTGAAATGGGATGCAAGAGCCACCAAGCTAGGTCAACACACTAAATTTGAAGCATTATGGACTGGCCCTTATAAAATTTGTTCATGTAAACAAAAAAAATTGTTTGAGCTAGAAATGATGGAAGGCAAACCTGAAGAGATTCTTGTGAATGGAATTTATTTGAAACATTTTAGTTAAACTATGATTTTTAGCAATTTTGATCATGTGGGACTTGTAGATTCTTTTTGAGTAGGCTCAAAAGTCCTTGGGGTCACCAATAACTGTAGAGTAGAAATACTCTAGGTTTCATTTTTATTTTCAATCGCATGATCTAAATCACTATCTATGACCACTTTGGCTTGAGACAACAAAGTTTTTGACTCAGAGCATCAGCTCAAATTTATTTTTGCCCAATTTTGTCTAAGTGTCAAAATCGAGCAGAAGCTACCAAGTGTCATTGGCTGAGGCACTTTTCATAATTTCAATAAGTACTACAGAACATGCCATGTGCCCCATAGTAACATAGCAAAGCACAACAAGTTTTGGTGTCTGCATGTCAAAAATGTTTCAAAGGCTTCTTTCAAATAAATCTTTCTTAGGATCAAGCAGAAGGTGCTAGGTAGAAATCATGAAAGGTTTTAATATGATTTTCTAAAAAGTAACAGAAGATGACACATATTCCTAGCTAAAGAGAATGGAAGCCACCATGTATCAACATGTGAAGTTTATTCATTTTGTTTCAATGATATAGTAAAGACTGTGGTGGGTCCCACATTTTGTTTCTGAAGCAATGGGAAACTGCCAAGTGTCACTTGCACATGTCACCTTATATAGGTTTCTCAAAAGGTAGCTAAAATCATTAGAGATCACCACATGTCCCTTGTTAAGAATGTATAAAACACCACCTGTTCCTAGAGCTGAATGCAAAAAGTGCCACTTGTCCCTGTCCCCTTATTAAAGTTGCTTAGGCAAGAGTTGCTTTGGATCTCATTTTCTATAGAAGTTGTTTAAGTTTTACAGAAGCCGACGGTGACAGATGTCAAGGATGGAACACTTCTAAGTGAAGACACAGTAAGAGTATAGGTTACGCAGAAAGTGTTGCATGTATTTAGTAAGTGCTGCAAAACATGACAAGTGTCATCTTCTGGTGCCTCTTGAATAATAAGAGAGTTTTAAAGTAGAGAAAGGGAATCAGCCAAGTTTCCTCTCCCATTTGAAATTAGGAAGCCTCCTAGGTATCTACTTTAGCCAATGAACTTGCAAAAAGATAGAACATTTCAAATCTAGGAAATATCTTGTGTTAGACACTTCCAGTTCAGTTAGAGTTTAGTTGGGCCGTTAGATTGGGAATGTGCAGACAATCTGGAGTGAATCCAATGTTATAAAGAGGGGTGTAGAGATCACCAAATTAGTAGGAATAAATAGAATCCATAGAGAACTCTCTGAGAGAAATTATTGTCAAGAGTTTTTAGACTTCTAGAGCTGTGATCAGGAATATCATTTGCCTTTGTTCTATTTTCTTAAGTTGGAAAGTTTACATAACTATGCATGTTTTTGTGCCTTTTATGTGATTAGAGAATTAATAAGAAGACTGAGTTCTATGCCTTTGTTGATATTTTCTATGTCATTGCAAAAATAGTCTAAGCTGTGAGTCTCTATTTCTATTGTTTTCATCTCTTACATTGATCATGCCTTGTTTGCTCTTTAATGTAATTGATTCTTACATATAGTTTCATTATGCTCAGAATTAAGGGTAAAATTACATTCAGCCACATCATCATAGTTAGATTTTCTTTCTTTGCATTTGTGTTTCTATTTAAATTCTTATCCCTTTTCCCAGTATATGCTTGATATAAAGAAGAGACCAGCGTCTTAAAAATTTGGAGGTCGTTTCAAGTTGCAAGTCCCACATTCTTGAAACTTCCCATTGTTGGTGTTAGAAAAAAGCACAATTTTAACCATCAACAAACTTCATGGGTAATTTGAAGTTATCTCTTAGGAGATATACCTTGAATCCATTATTGAACATTTTTTAGAGGTATCTCCTAGGGGATACCTTGAAGGTATTACAAGGCACTTTAATGTATTGCCAATTAGTTCCTTCAAAGTGAAGTAAAATTACGCTCTTGTGTATGTTGAAGGTATATCCTAGGAGATACCTTCAATGTCCATTTTAATATATGACAATGCCCTTCGAGCTATCTTTTGCAAGCTTATTTTAATGAAGGGATGGCACGGGTCATACTTTCAGGGATCTAGGATAAGCAAAACATAGAGTATAAAGATTTTAAACTTTATCAAATAATGTTTTAAACCTATATAATACCTTCATGGGTAACTTTAAGGTATCTCCTAGGAGATACCTTGAAATTACCCTTAAAGGTTAATTATGAGAACCTTCAAGTAGTGCCTTTAAGATGAAGGAAATTTCCACTTTCTATTAATATGGGTATTATGCACCAATCAAAGTTTAAACAAGGTAGCCTCTAATGTTTTAGGATCTTAGTGGAGGTGAAATCCACTCTAAGTAATGAGTTGTAGGTATGGGTTAAACAACCTTATGTTGTAATAATGAGAAAAGCATTAGGTTGTTAACAGGGTTTGCTTTTAGTGATATAAATCCTAGTGGAGAAATAAAACCTAAGTGGGTGAGATGGATGGGTGATAAGTAATTTAGAGTGGGTAGATCTTAGTAAAATAAAATTAAAATGGAGGAAAGGGAAGAGTAGAAAATAAGGGTGTATGATCTCAAAGCATCACTTCTGAGGTTGGTTTCTTAGTGGACAAATGCTCTCAAAACTAATGCTTACTGTTTGCAACAATTACACACTTACAGGTAAACACAGTGAGGAATTTTGGGAAGGGATGGTATAGGAAACTTGATGGTCTTGACTAAAGGTTTCTTCCTTTAGATTAGCTCTTTAAAAACCTTTATTATAAGGTTATAACTTAGATTAAGAAGGCATCTAAGGTATCTCTAGGACACACTTAGAAAAAAATACCAATAGAAAGCATTCATACACACTAAGAAAAATAATATTGTCTAAACCATTTGCTTAACAAAATTTAATAAATTTCAATAGTGTTTACAAATTTATGACTAGCATACATTGATTAAAATAATCAAGATTTATCTGTACATTTTACACAAATTAAATTAATATATTATAACAACAACAAAAAACTTAAAATCATATTAGTGGAAGGAGAATACACCAATGCAATTTCACGTGAATCAAAATTAACTTCTTTTTGTATTCAAAAAATATTCCAACCATTTGGAATGTAAAATTACATTGATATATATACTTATGGATGGGATGACTTTTCCTCCAAGTGTATATAAACTCATAGTTACATGTTGCTATTAGAACCTCAGTTCTAATTTTAGTCTGCAAATTTCAAGTTTTTATATTATTGTGTCTAATTACATTTATGTAAAAATTATTTAGTGTTGATGTGAGTTTTATGCACACACCAAAAATTAATGATGTGACATCTAACATTTTAGGATCTGAATGGAGGTAAAATCCTTTCCAAGGCATGAGTTATAGGTATGGGTTAAACATTTAGGTGGTGGAATAGTAGGTTGAGTGTGCAGGTTGTTAACTAGGTGGGTCTTTTAGTGAACTAAATCCTAAAATAAATCAAACTTAAGTGGGTGGATAGATACTAAGCTAATCTAGATAGATCCTAAAATAAATTTCAAAATAGGGAAATGTAGAGTAGAAAATAAGGTTCTATGGTCTCAAGGCTCACATCCTAGGTTGGTTTCTATTGTGGACAAGTATTTCTAGAACTCGTGATCATTACTTGTAGCTACTGCACAGTTATAGACAAACATAGTTGAATAGTCTAGGAATAAATCACAGAAAATTTAATGATCTTAACTGAAGGTTGTTATTTTTAGAGTTGTTATTCCACACCCTTATTTAAGAGATTATAGCTCAGACCAAGAATGTGTCTAAGACATCAATAACACACACATATACAAATATACCAAAATAAAATACTCCTGCACACTTTATAATATTAAGAAGGTTTTAACCAACTCTTTTTATCAATGAAAACTGCTAACTTTCAATAATTTTTGCATATCTAGAATTAAAATATATCAATGATAACAATTAGAATTATCTATAGATTATGCACACTTCAAATTATTGAGTTAATAAAACTAAGAAATCAAAACAATAATAGTACGAAGATGGAAATAAAGAACACCAACATAGTTTCATGACAATCAAAACTGATTTCTTCTTGTATTGATAAAAACATTTCCCCTCTCCTCCTTTATGAGGGTTATATATGTATAAGTAGACTTGGGGAGGGGTCACCCCATCCTCCAAGTTCATGAAAACTCATAGTTACATTATAAATTATAACCTCGGTTATAATATTAGTCTCAAAATTACATGTTTGCATGCTCATAATTAATTACCACTATGTCTAAAAATAAGTCAGTCAGTGTAGTGTGATTCAATGTGTGCATGCACACAGATAGTCCAATAAAATTTTACATTGAAGATCTAAATATAAGTAAACTATGAGTATAATAATTAGTACCTTTTTATGTGTATGTACAAAATTAGACTCTAAATTACCTCTGACTAGGTGTTTACATGGCACTCTTGACTGTTGGAGGTGTGGAAGAGGATATTGGGACTGAACTATAAATTAGAGCACTAACTTTCTTATTTTCTACAAAAACTTTAAAATGTTAATGTCCGATGTCATGCTGATTCTAGATAATATCAATATTCAATAATGGAGGTCTATGCACCATTTTTACTTATTCCAAGATCCTTGCATGCTTAGTTTTTATATTTCTAAAGTTTATTATGAAGAACTGCATGTCCATCACCTTTTTGCTTGTAAGGATCAACTTGACATCAATCTCTTCCAACAAAAGTCCCTAAATATTTTGCTTGAAGTTGGAAGAATTTTTTTGATCAAAATTGAATCTACTTATGAGGGTACCTACCGAGTCTCTTACTTGTGAGATCTTTAATTCTTTGAAGATCTATGAAATGAGAGTTTCATGTTATACATACTTATCCATGTTCTACATACTTAGGCATTACTACCTTAGTTTCCATGAGCCATTCCATAGCTTCTTGAGTCCCAATAACCATCAATTTGAGAACATTTAAAGCCTTTAATGGTGCCATCTAGTCAAGGTGGTTGCATTCCTTATTAGTTGTGTAAAGAGTAAGGCATTTCAATTTATTCTCATCCTATTTTAAATAATTAAACATTGAGTTTCAATTAAATGAGGGGTAAACTCTACCCTCATTTTAGTAATGGCCTCAAGAATATTATATAACTTGAATGTAGCATTGTGGACCTATATCTCAATCTCTAAAGGAAGATGAATCATTTGTATCTATTCTTTTATTTTCACCAAAATATTTCATTGTTTTTATTTTACTTTCTCTAATTCCTACTCAAGCTCTTGCCTTTCCATTTCCATTCCTTCATGAAGTTCTAGCAAGGCATACTACTATGTTTCAAGATAGAATTTGTAGTCCTTTGTGTGTGTGGACTACCCTAATTTCCTGTTCTTTCTCTTAGATGAGGTAAAAACATCTTGTCTCTCTTTTATAATGATCCCTCTTCCATTATCATCTTCCAATTTTCTCTTCATTACCCTTTAGAGACTTCCTATGGATTTATCAAATATATAACTTATTACGAGTAGCTCAATGAATGAGATATTTAGATTCTGAGAATCCTTTGACAATAAATTATCTACCCATAATGGGATGACCAGTTGGATTGGGTTCATTGGTTGAGTGCCCTCAGCTATAGTCTCAACCAATGTATCTCCTGATGCTTGTTTCAAAGCTGCTTCAAGTACTAGGCCAGGAAGGGAAGGCCATATGATTTTAGACTAATTCACACCACCATATTGAGGTAGTGCATGGATTATGTATACTAGTTTATTTTTTCCATATTTCTTTGAAGATGTCCTAGTGGTGCATTGATAAGAGCTAGAGGAAGGCATTGGAAAGTCTACTTGAGTTGATGACACATGAAGTTGGGAACTTGCCAACTCTCCTTTGAATTTTTTGGAATATTTTATTTTGGTTTTAGGAGAAATGGGGCAGTGGAAAAAGTAACTACATAAGTAATGGATTAAATTGAAGATGTGAATTTAATTGGGAAAGCGGAGACATCCTCTACCTTGGGAGTGACTAGGGATGGTTGGGCACTAAAATAAAGAGGAATTGAATCTAATGATCCAACTAAAAAAGGAAATAAAAAAGAAAAATGAAATATACGAGATGAAATTAGGTGCCTCTACACCTAATTGATTAACACCTAGAAGTGTCTCTCCTTTAATGTCCTAGAGGCTAATGGATTTTTCTCTTTCCAAAATTTCTTCATCTTGCTCGATTTATTATTTGATAGACTTCCCTTCAATATCCTACTGCTAAATGGAATATTTTCCTATTGGTGGTTCCTTAATATCTATATTCTTAAGGGGATGAGACCTAGGTTTATTCTTGTAATAAATTGTAACCTTTTGAGCTATAGGGGAGTCTTCTTGAGTTGGCACATATTATAACTCCAAACTTGTAGGTTATTGTATGGGTATAGTAACTGGGTGATCTGGGCCCTCTGAATCTAAGGATTTAAATCAAATTAGATTTACATGATATTTTAACATTTAACTCTAGTTATAACATGATCCGTCTTGATGAATCTGAATGCTTGTGGTGTTTTTTGAGTAGGATCTCATTATTTTATTGATTGTTATGGAAGCCTACTAATCCAAAAATCAAAATCATCCCATCTACCTGGGGGTGAGAGCCTAGGGCATGAGTCTGAAATTGAGATATAGGACTCTCTTTGAATTATTTTTAGATGTTCTTCCCTAAATTTTATCATTTGTGCCCTTTCCGAGACTCGAACATCATCCTTAGCATTTAAAAATATAAAGTCATGATCATAGGGTTCATTTTCATATGGAATGCCTAAGCTCTTGATATGATTTTAAATTCTATCATGAGGATCCTAATCCTTGTGAGGCAAGGTGGGAAATGAATAGTACACATTCATTTTGCCCACTTGTCCAAAGTGCCTCTGAATTGTGTAGCACATTTAACCTATCATTAGGTTAGAGACATTAAATGTTTTCTTCTTCTATTTAATTAAATCCTCATCTACACTCCACCATAGTCAAAATGTTATTTATTGTTACAATAACTTATCTAGAATCTAATCAAGAAGGCATAAGGGGTTATCCTTGTTACCAATGACCATAATCACTATGTAGTCTAGATATAACCAATAGTCACCCTATGGTGTCAAAGAGTTTGTAATTTATTTTGATACCCTAGGGCAATGGGGATTCATGAATAGCTTGCCATACCTACAGGTACACATTATCTATAATCCAAGTGATGTTCTTGGAAAATGCATATATGTGCATGAATGAATAATAATCATAAATATAATTTTTGATGCAGTCTAGAACTATGTCCCATAGTGACCCATAATACATGTATACCATTCCCATTACAACATCCAAGAGGTATGACATCATATAAAATTGGCCACCAGTAGGTTGTTTATCCTTGTGTAGAACTTGTTCCCACATCTTGATGTTAGTTATCTCCCTCAAGGAAAAGGTTAAGACTAAGGTCATCATCATGTCTATAATATAAACCCATTCCAAGTGAAGAAAATGGATGATTAGAAAACCATAAAGTGTATTTAGGATGGCCATCCCAATGCAAACCCCAATATTAAACTTGGTGATAGGTAAAGGGTCCTTATCCTTTGGGATGATAATCTCCATAAGATAGGCCACTTTCTTAGTGTTTTATTGACTAAATTGTTATCTTTCTATCCTACCACCCTATGCAAATCATAAGTGGCATCTGCATTGGCAAAAATAAATACATTTGAAATGCATCTCTTGTGATGAAAGACATAATGGTCTTGTTTTCTAAATGGTCTAAGTAGGTGTCACCTATCACTTTCATAGTGAATAAGAGTTCCTACATTAGGTCTATGCATTGAATCACTTCAGGCTTAGCCTCTACGAAGTGTAGCCCTTATCACTTGAGAGGGAGTACATTTGTAACTAATTGATTTCATGTTAGTTTTGTTCTCTCATCCTAATTATGGGCATCAACTATGTTAATGACATCTCACATAGATAAATAATTAGTGTATTGATATTTGAAAATGGTAGAGTAAAAAATAGTATCAGTGTACTTTATGGAATCCTTGATTGAGAAATAGGATGGTGACAAAAATACTCTAAATGTTTTGGATGAAAAGGCAATTGTTAAATGGTGGGAACATCATAATTTAAACTAATTTGATATAGCTTCAGCATTGATTTCTAGTTAATGTGACATTAATGTCCAATTCCTATAACTTCATTTTATTTATTTAATATGAACTTTGCTACCTGATTTGACAGACATGCCATGTAGGCACTATTGATGTTTAGTAGGAGTGTCACATCATTTCCCTATGCCAAGTGTCATTTATTAACTTCTTTTGATCTAGTTTATTGAGTAATGAATTTTTTGGTAGTTGGAAGTTGGGATTTGTGGTATAACACTATTTTCAAGCATCCTGAACAAAATTTATGAACATTTTTTTTGAAAACCAAAATGTGCAACTTTGGGTCCTATACCCTAAATTCATAAATACTCTAATCCAAATAAATAATCCAAAGTAAAATGTTGAATAAATAAATTCTTTCATGATATTTAAAGTGTAGTGTGCCAAATACCAAAATGCATTAGAGAGATTCATCGAGTAAAATTGCCTAAAAATCACCAAGGGAGTGCCACCTAGTAGGTCCTTAGATTGTAGGAGCATTGAACACTTAAAACTTCTCCTACCTTTTTTTACCTTCATGGGTAACTTGAAGGTATCTCTTAGGAGATATACTTGAATCCAATATTGTACAATTTTTAAAAGTATGTCCTAAGAGATACCTTAAAGGTACACTTGAAGGTATTACAAAGCCCTTCAAGGTATCACCTATTAGTGCATTCAAGGTGAAGGAAAATAAAATGTGTATGCATATTGAAGGTATATCCTAAGAGATAACTTAAAAATCCCATATAATGTATGAAAAAACCCTTTAAGGTGTAATCTACAATCCCGTATTATGGAAGGGGTGCCAAGTGTCATACTTTCAAGGATATGAGATAATAAAGTATGGGGTGAAAAACCTTTTAAATTTATAGAAGAATGTTTGAAACCCCCATAATAACTTCATGGGTAACTTGAAGGTATCTACTAAAAGATAACTTGAAGGTACCTTTTAAGGTATTATAAATCCCTTTAAGGTAAAAGAAAATCCCACTTGTATGCATGTTGAAGGTAACTACTGGGAGATACATCCAACATCGCCTTAAATGTATGACCATTGAAAACTCCCTTCATGTTATCTACAAGGAGATACCTTCAAGGGAATTAAAATACCCTTGTAATACTTTCATGGTTAAATTTAAGGTATCTCTTAGGAGATAATTGAATGAAAAATTCACTTTTGTGCATGTTTGAAAGGTATCTCCTAGGACATACCTTGAAGGTACACATTGATGAGCATTCTAACACAAAAATCAACTTTAGGTTAGGTATAATACTTTTATTCCATTTAAATCCTCTCTTGAAATAAATATTTTCCACCCACTCCTACAAAGAATGGGTGAGGGCACTTCTCCAATGTTTATTTCACCTACTCTAGGTACACTGAACCTCACTCTATGGCTCGTTGAGACCATTTCATATAAGGGGACTTTAATGGTTTAAATTTAAGGTACTTCGATAGTTCCTATTTGATGGTATTGGGAAAAACTTTGATTAGACATTATTTGATAGAATATAATTTCACTAGGCTTAAGGTCAACACCAAATTCTCTGAAATTGTGATACAAGAATAGTTGTAATGTTTTCTATTTTTGGTTGTTTGTCTTTTCGGGTCTTGGTGATGGATACGACAATTTTTTTAAACCTATCAAATTTATCAAGAATTGTAATAGAGTTATCCTTTTAGATCTTATTTTTCAATATTAGGTATTTATTAAATGAAATGGCCTGGAGCTTCCCATAGTTTTCAACTTGTGTGAGACTTTGGTATTGATTGATATGCATCATACTTCGGGATCTTTACATCATATCATTGGTTGTGATGAGTGTTGATGCCTTATCCCATACATAGAGGTTATCTTATCTTTTTAAAATAATGATGAAGCCTTAGATGGTAGATCATCCACATTTTTCCAATGGTTTAACACCTCACTCTGGACCCTTTAAGTTGAATATTTAAATCATACTTCCCCCTCTTGTTTCTACATCAAAATAAATGTTTGTAGATTAATTTGCCTATCAATTTATATTGACTGGTGTTTTTATTTACTTATAATTCTTAACACACTTAATAGATGCATTTTCAAATATCCTCCACTTTCCTCTAGTTAGTCCTACTTTGGCTATGATATTCCTTCAAGGGACTTATCATAATTTCAATGGGATGTTGAAGGTATTTCCTAGGTGATACCTTGAACATGCTTATCAATAAAAAGGATATCTCAACAATGATTATTTTAAAAAAGTACATCTCAGTCAGTAAGTTAAAACCCTAAGTAAGTATGGTTTTATACTTTTACAATATGTTTAGTAAGTACCTGATATGTTATAAATGCAAAATCAACAATTAGGCAATCCCCTTTGAATCAATTTTACATTGCTCTATATATAATTTAGATTTTGCTTTGGTCATACTTTTTTAGCTTATGTTTGAGTTAGTATGTATATTATGAATATTAAGTATGTATTTTATATTGTATATTAGAATTCACATTTAATGATATACAAATAATCAATAGTTAATCATAAATAATTTCGTAAGTGATACATTATGCAACTTATATTTTAAAAAAGATCAATAATTAAATCATTTTAGTGGATTTACAAAATGTCTTCAGGTGAGAAATAAATTCTCGTACTTAAAATGTATAAGAAGGCCTCAATCAAATAAGATTTGGATATAGTATCATTTACACTAATAAAACAAAAATTAAATCCACATCACCATCTTCCATTTTATGGTGATGATAAAATTCCTCTTGTTGATTGGTATTTTGAGTTGTTTAGTCTGAAAAATATGCAAAAAAATATTTATTTATTTAACATTATTTATATAAAATATTCTTCTTAGATTGGAATAATCATTTCCTATGATAAGTATGAAATTGAATATGTCATCAATTCCAAGTATAAATATGGAATGGAGAAGAGGGATTTATTTATCATGCTACAACTAATTTCAATAAATTTACACCGAATAAAATGGAATTGACAAAAATGAATGTTTCTCCTTCTTGTGAAACTTTTGGGTTTCATTTTAATAGCTATGACAACCTTGAAATGTCTGGGTTGATATATAGAGATATTTTGGTCCTTAAAATACAAAATGTGTTGAAATAAAAATATGAACAAGGGAAACCAACTTCTTCTAATTTCCACCATGTAAATATGCATTTAAGATACTCTATAATCATGACATAAATCACATTAAAGAAAACAAGAAAAATAATGGAAACATAATTTTATGTATATTTGAAAAAGACTATACAATTACTCGAACTAGTGGAGAAATGTAAGATCAAATACAAGGTTGATACACATTTGTTGGTACAAAGTTTTGATCAGACACAATGAACTCTCTACATGGTATGTTTCCTCTAGCAACTATGCCTTGAAAATTCTTGTAGACCTCTATGAATTAGGGGATGCTAATATTAAATTATTAAATTTGAATGAAAGAGGGGTGAATGCTATAGTTCATTCATTTATAAAACATAACGAGGTTCCAATGAATAATGCTCTTTTAATTCCTTTTGATCCAAATAACCCTTGATGTATTATTTGATAAAAATAAGACTTTAAAGATATGATCGAGAAATAATATTAAAGGTTCAAAATTATAGATGACCATTACAGAACAACAAAGAATTCATGTAGATGAGGGATACAATTCACAATTATTGATAATAAACATTTATATTAAAAGGGAAAGATTTATGAAAATAGTTTTTCCATTCCATATTATTCACAAAATATGTAACCAATATAATGAAAAAAATGAATCAATCTACAAGGATTCATTTTTATAAAGTGTTTGATCTACGTGTGATCTTATCCAGATGAGAGGTTGGAATAATCTTGAAACATGAAAAAAAAGATAGAAGAAATACATGAACAATCTAGACACTTGCTCACATAAATGAACTACTCAACACAACTACGGGAGAGAAAATGCTTTATTTTTATGGAACAACCTATTTGGGATTATTTTGATAAGGCATTTTATTTTTTTAAAAGTTGTACTTTACTAGGTTTAGATAAAAAAGATTTAAATCTGATTGGTACAACAATACTAAAAACTATTCAAGTGATTTAAAACAAACAAAAATTAGGACTAGTAGATTTATTGGAAAAAGTGTCTATTTTCTTCTTGAAAACCCTTGGGTACAACAACATGGACACTTGGTTCAAAAAATTGAAGATGTAAAGTAATATATTATTAAAAATTATAGATTATTTTACCAATCATGATCTGACATGTCCATCATAAAAAAACAATTACACTGTGTTATTTAATCTTTGTGGAAAGGTTTGAATATTTGTGTATACAATGAAAGTATTTCAAAACATAAAAAAAAGATGGGAAGCATTATCTCTAGATTCAATAAGCATATTGCTAAAATATATAGATAGTGATGGAGGTCAGCTTCCCTAGACAAATACATAAATGTTTAGCTACCATTACAACCACCCATGTCTTTAGCCATCCATTTTAGACGATTTCATTATAATGTTCATTGTTAGTGTGAATGTTGATTTGATAATTCTTGACCTTTTAAAAATCATTGAAGATTTTAAGGAAGAATATATTCACCTATTTATTTAGGCATTGATTGCCAAAGTTATTGTTGGCGATTTCAATGTATTCATCATTCAAAAATTTGACCATTGATTGATAAAGCATTTAGAACTCTCTTAGAAAGATTTGTGTTGGTCCTTTCCGTTATATTCAAATTACAAGTGTTATACTTTGGGGTCCAAATAATGATGGATTTAATTGGACTCAAATTACATGTATCAAAATTTTCAAGATTTTAATAATTTTTAGCTCGATTATTTCATCCTACATTCATAACAAAGTAAATTAGAGGAAGTTGTTAAAATTGGTAAAGATGTACCCAACATTTCAATTGATTGAATCAAAAAAAATAGGAAGTCCATTCAAAAATGTATTAGGTAACGTCTTTTGGGAGAGGCTCATGTGTACTTTCAATAATTAAGATACATGTGATGTGCTAGGGGTATATACAAGAGTTGGATTGGTGCACGATTGTATGAAAATGCAAATAAATTATCTTTCATTATATAAATTGAAGAATAAATAATTTTTAATGTCTAATTTCAAAAATGTTTTTCAAATTCATAGAATCTAATACCATAATGACATATTTGATCACTATCAAGTGCATAAAAGTTTCAATTTACTTTATAATCATGATATATTTTTCAAATAAAATATCTTAACAATATGTTGGTATGTAGAATCTATTTTTCAAATCTAAAATCTTATCAATATTTTAGTGTGTAGTAAATATGGCATTGAATGAAAGTGAAGAAATGATAATAATGGAAAATCAAATCAATAAACATGACAAATTGCAAGTTTAAGAAGGTAAAATAAGATCATGTATATTTTTACAATTATAGTTTTTTTTTTTTTTTTTTTTTTTTTTTTTAAATTTATAAATTATTTATAATACTAAAAAATATTTTTTCATCTATTTATGTGTCAAATAAATTTTTTCAAAACACAACTTTACAACTTTGTGTCTCAAACAAAATAACCCAAGACGTAATTTTGTAGCTTGAAGCCTCCATGAAAATAACACAAAATAAAAATATACAACAAAACATTTTTTTAAATACAACTATAAAATCAAATGATGATGATAATTTTTATTTACTATATTACATAATACCTTGTAGGGTATAAACAACAAAAGGATCAATGAAAAAGTGCAACTGGAAAAACTACAAAAAGACAAAAAATAAAAGGTGAAACCCCTTTTCAATGAATGTGTAATTACACAATTTTATATACTAGAATATGTAAATTATCTTCATTTATTCAAACACAATATAAATGAATTTTTATAGTGCATAATACAATACAATAGAGTGCATCATCTTGGGATTTCAAAGTGTGGGTTCATTTTATTATTGTGTCAACTTGAATGTGGTTGCATTTACCCATTTAATTGTTGTCTAAATGTTAAATTCACCCAATTTAAAATAATTCACTATGTGGTATATTATGTCTTGAAGATAATAAATTATCTTTAGAGTATATATTATCTTTATTTCAAAGCCTCTTTGATGAAAAATTTAATAGATAAATATATGTATATGGATATACATAACATATTATATGTATGCATATGTTAAATGGCATAAATAGATTGCCAAAGTAATCATTTTATTTTATTTTTTTATTTTTTTTATTTTAATAATAATAATTTCAGAATATGATGAGTTACATATATTTTAAAAACAATATAATAAGTGTCCATTATGGTCAAATTATGAGGATTCATTATAAATACTTATATGCATATGTATATTACAAAACTAGAAATAATAATTGTATATCCATGTATAATGGGTATAGTTACATGTGCCTAAGCATGTATACATGATTTTATTAGGTTTATATTAATATTTATAAGATTTATGGAAATGAAAATAAAAAATGCATCAAATTAAATGAAATATGTTTATATGTTATAATATAAAATGCAAATAGAAAGTACATTAATGATCAATCTAACATGTAAAACATTTTATTGGAAACTTTCTATGTTATTTTTAATGTAATATAATATTGTTAATAAATGATTTATTTATTGTTTAAAAAATTAAATATGTTTCAAATGAGGAACTAAAACTAACTTATAAAAAATTATTGATATCGGGGTTGGATGACTTGTTATTTTTTGTGCACAAAACAAAACATATGAAAATGAATGTTACAAGAAGAAAATAAGATTATATAATAGGAAATATGTAATAATATAATTTAGATCATTTCAAATAAATTTTGAAGGTGTCACTACAATATTCTACTCATGTTGGCCTTTGTTCAATGATATTGGTCAATCATTTGAGGCCACTCCTTCAAGCCATGGATTACACAAGATCACATTTCATGTTTATTTGTGGGAAGAATATTCTATACCTTTAATATAAATATATATAAATTAGATGAAGTTATTTTTAAATTGAAATTTGGAGATGATTTTTCAATTTCAACAAATGTTCATTGATTGAAATTCTCAAAAATGTGTTACACAACAAAAATTGCAAGTGACTTATTTTACACCAATCAGAGATACTAGAAATGGAAATCAGAAAGACAAAAAGGATTGGAGAATCATAATTATATATATCATCACATTCTTGGGATAAACCAAAAAATCCATGCCATCAAGTATGAAACATTATTTATAAGGATGTAACTTCACCATCTAATTTTTTCAAGTGTATTTATTTATTGTAAACTATGATTTTAGTAACATTATCATCAATTTTAGAAAAATAAAGTTGAAATTATTTCAAATGTAAATGAAATTTTTTAAATTTATGGATTTTAATTTAGTAATACTTTGGTCTCACTTCATTCAATTTAATTTATAGTTGGAGACACTTTGAAAGTATTAAATTAGGTCAAAGTTTGACAGCTAATCCCCTTGAAAGTGGATACTCCATTAGTTTAACTTGAAATTATCCAACTTGATCCAATAGTATATTGACCCCTGATCATAAAGATATTTCTAATGAACATCAAATAATTCTGAAGTCTCTTTCTCATTAAATTTGTCTTTTGATGCCCCATTAATGGGTTGATGGTATATAGTGATATATCTCATCCTCGTACTAGGTCTCCTTGGACTCCTCCCCTACTGGTTTCTTTAAATTAAATTTTGATGGAGCAGCAATGCGAAATATAGTAGCATTAGGAGTGGGATGAATTATTTGGGATTTTTCTAGTTCTCTAAATCATGTCAGCTAAGCTAACCTCCTATATAGAACCAATAATGAAGCTAAAGTGCAAGCAACTATCCTAAGCATATAACTTATAAGACAATGTAGAATTGAATACTTGATAATTGAAGGAGATTAAAATCTCATAGTGGAGGAAATTAATAATTAGAATGCTAAGGCTTAGTGACTCAACAACATCCTCCACTTGATTTTGTCTCTTCTGGATGAAATGGAATCTTGGTTAGTGTCACATTACTTTAGGTAAGCTAATAAATAAGCATGTTTCCTTTCAAATTAATGGGTGGACCAAATGATTGATGTAATGATGGATAATTTATATGATCAGTGCTGAGAATTGATTTGGTGGACCTATGATGTCATCAATGATTGATGGAACTTTCTAAAATTTTGTTAGACTTGTTGCATTCAATTTTGAGCATACTTGAGATTCAAAATGTGTAAATGGATTTCACTTCATGGTTGCACATTAATCCCTCAAGTGGGAAGTGTTTTATAATGATAGGTGACAACTCACTCAAAGTGATTAACTATTGGCATTTTTCTCTCCTTATCACATTCATTCTTCATTTTTTCCCTTGATTAGATTGCCTCTACTATGAAGATATATTCTATTATGCCAATCTTGGTCACTAATGCCCCTATTTTAAACTCCATGTAGAGCATCATGAAATGAATTTTTGGGATAGTGCCTCAGATCATAAACTACATATGATATTTTGGTTTGTAAAAGTGGAGGATTTGGAGGTAATCTAGACTATTATTGGTGAGGATTACATTCATGTTCTCTGGCATAAAAAAACTAATGTGGATGTGGCATCATTCTTTACTAATACCCTCATTCGAGTGGTCTAAAATAGGGAAGAAGCTTGTTGAATGGTATAGGCCTTAGTATGGAAGGAATTTAGGGTTAGCCTCAGTAGTTGACTAACTAGATTTGAGGTGGTATTTGGGTATGCTCTACCTTTTTCTAGCTTACACTATCATAGTGTATTTCCTATAAGTGTCTTTTAGGAGCTAGAAGCTCATTATGTTTAGCTTCATGATCATTACATGGATATGGTGGAGGACATCCATGCTTCTATCCATTTAGTGCATTCCTATCTAGAACCATTATTATCTCTAATCCCCTTCATTAACAAATTTGACTCAAATTCCCTCATATTAGCCACACGTTATCTGGTCAAATTTTATTCAAGTTGGGGTGTGGTAGATGCTTTGGATGTGGAAAATGCTAAGGCACAAGGTGGTGGTCACTATAAGGTTGTAGTGTATATGTACTTGGTAAATGTAATGGATTAGTAACTAGAAATCATGGACCTACATGCAAAATAACATGATCCAAATTCATTCTTGATATGTAATGCTTTGCTATATTTCTCTTTGTGATGTATGCTACTTGTTTCTATTTTATCTCTCAGGTTATCCCTTGGTTTTTATTTCTCTCCCTTTTAGCACTTGATTTTTGTATGTTGGTGTCATAATGATGATAATTAATATCATAATATCAGATATTTATAGTCTAATTTTTTCAACATGATATAAGCATGAATGGTTTGAAATAATCCAATTTATTTGGAATATAGAAAAAAAAAATTGGAGAAAAAATTTACCACTCCGCTTTAGTGGGTTTAAGTCCAAATTATTTGGAATAGTAATAATATTTAGAATAGTTCAAATTACTCAAAATTATCTCTATCCAAATCATTTCTAATAGTCCAATTTCTTACGAATATATAATAAGTCAAACATATTTGCAATAGTCCAAAATAGTCTATATATAATTATGAGGAAATTAGATGCCACTTGTAGTTTTATTTCCTCTAATGTTATGAGTTACTACCAAAAAATTGAACATGTTTTGGAAGGTTAGAACAACCTAAATTTGATCTTGGCATTTTTACAACCAGATAGGATCTATCTCATCACATTTGGGTTCTTTGTTATCATATTGAAATGGAATGGTTACAACAAACAAACAAGAAACATTATACTATTTTTGCAATAAGTATAGTGTATTGATAATATTAAAAAGCTACATGATGCAAGGTATTTAAGGTTTAAATCACAAAAAGAAATTTTTAGGTTTGTAGCCAAAAATTGGCAATGTTTGTCTCTAATATTGAGGTGCTGGAGAAACCATGCATTTCATTGAATTTATTTTTGTGGGAAGTATAAAATTTACACAATAATGATATGTTATCCACCCCAGATTTGGTTAAGTTGACCCTTCCCAATTGAGTTGTATTAGGTAAATTCAAAAGAAGACAAGTTATAGAAACTAAGCTCTTAAAAATTAATTAATAACTCTTCAGTATCTGTTAATTTACTTGCATGAGTAGGTCATCATATGATACTTAGAATGTTATGTTATTGGGATGACCAAGGGATAAAATTGATCATGGAGGGCCAATTAGGGTGTGGACCATTGATTTCAAAGGTAAATTAGATAATCTTGAGAAATCTACTTGTAAATAGAGCATCTCGAGTCATAAAAAATGTTAAACAAGAATGATTGGTGATAACCATTATTGGTCCTATGGGTAAAGATTATTGCAATTTTGTCCAATAAAGTAAATTAAATTTAATTCATTGAAAGATAAATGAGTTGTGTGAAATAATGGGTTCTGTTAACCATCATGAAAAATTTAGAAAACTTTTGGAGCCTGTGGATTTAGGTGTTATCAATGATTGGTAGGAGCATAAATTGGAAAGATATCGAGAAAGTTATGCTAAGACCTATTTTGTTGTCCTTGATTTTATGAAAACATGAAATAAATTATCAGTAGATCAATAGGATGTCAAGGAATACCCTTATAGTAATTAAAAAATTTTGTAATTAAAAGTTAGTTTTGGAAATCCCTCCAAAATGAGTGTGGTTGTTGCTAATGCTAGTAGTTGTGCTATAGTCAAAATAATGGTGGTGGCAATTTGAATATAATGCAAAAAATATACTAGAACAATTGTTATTTTTCAATCAATTTGGCCACAACATATTGTGGCTATTGGATGGTTCTACTTTTAGAAGGGTAAAAATATGATTACTTTTAACATAGAATAATATTCTACTAGTATGATTTAAATGTGTTAATCTAATTTTGTGACGAAAAGATAAAGTGATTTTTTTTTGAGTTGATATAACTCTCTTGTGATGTGTAGCAAGAAGTTTAAAAAAAAAACTTGAAATGTTAATTTTCTTGTGGTTAGGTAAGGTTATTTTAAGGCTAATCAAACCCTCAGGTGGCGTGAAGGTAAGCCTTGGTGACCCAAAAATTGGCTACTATGGTAAGTAGCAATTTTTGCATATAGAAAAATATGTTGTTTTGGTTGGATGATTACAACCATAATGTAATCTAAATTTATAATAAGTGATTGTGAGGCACTATTTGGCCTTGAGTATTAGATGTTTATATAGTAATAACAAGGTTGAACTTACTAAAGCATAGGCACATGTTGGTTGTAAGTGCAAATGTGTTACACGTAAGGTAATGTTTTTTTAACCTAAAAGTAGTAATATTATAGAATTAATATTATATTTTCTTATTGAGCATGAATTAAATGTATGATAATGGATCAAAAAGAGTGATGTAAATCCCTAATTAGGTGGTTTAATAATTCTAGGTTCCCACTTATCTCCTTAAAGGAGTGATAATATTTTGGTAAACACCCTCCATTGGTAGATAAAAGGATGGTAGGATTAGGATTCATGGAAAATCATGTGAGATCACAATTGATGGAGAAAATGTTATAAGATTTAGGGTTGCATGTGACTCCTAAAATGGATTCTTTGATGTTTAGTGTGGTTGGTGAAAGATGCTACTCTAACCCATGAGTGATGAATATTGAGAAAGAAGTAATTGTAATGGTGTGGGGTATTTTATTTTGATGACATTATATGGTCAATGTCATTAAGGTTATTCACACAAAATAACACTTATTTTATAATATTCCACTTTGAACTTGTAAATTTGGTTACAAATCTGATTGGATTGAATTGTTGACCTTAAGTTGTAGGAGTGATTGATAATATATCCTTTGCAAAAAATAGAAATTAATGACACTAAATTTGGTTTAAATTTAAATTGGTATCTTAAATTAATTAAAATAAATAGAAATATATTGAACATTACTATATTTTTATGAACTAATGATTATAATCCGTGCTTGAAAGTGTTGATAACACTTTTATTGATAAGCATGTCAAGGTAAGCCTAAGCTATTTCCATTGGAGCAATAAATTATGATAATGTTTTCAGTTTCATACCCATGTGGGTGGTTGGAAATATTTATTTTTAGAAGCATTGTGTTGCAAATAAAAACTCTTGCCATGAAATTCTATTGTTAAATAAAGGTACATTTGGCTAGTAAATCTATATGTAATTGGTTTTGACTAATTTTGTTGAAACAGTTGCCTTCTAAGGTAGGTAGTTAGAAACATTGTATCCAATTTGGCATACTTGTGAAGTATTATGCTGAAAAATGATGCATACCACACCCCATTTTTCCCATCATGGTGTCACAAATAACACGTGACTTAGGAAAGGCATTATTTTTGGCTTGAATTTAAAGAAAGAGGTGGTTTTCATATTGGTCATAATTGAAATCATATCAAGGTGAGGCTAATAATTTCAAATCTTGAAATTTGATATTGTTATGAAATAACGCTACTAGTAAGTAGAACATATACCAAGTATTGTTGTTCCTTGGTTATTTGATAAGTCACTACAACATCTCTATGGTAAGGAGGGGGGATTTCATGACCTGAACTTATAGGATATTGTAGATGCTTATTTATGGAATTTATAGCATGATTTCTTTAATTTTTATTGGTATTTGAACTACATGTTGAATATATAATTCCATTTTTTATATTTTCTTCAGTCAGCATGGTTAATTATTATGACTCTAGTTTAGCACTACAATACATGCTTTACATTTATGCATAATTTAGAGTTACATTAATATTATTTTTATATTTCTATATTAGCTTATACTATTGATGCCTATCTTTCATGGTTGTAGGAACAAGGTAAATGAGCTAGGCTTAGGGGTGGACTCTGGTAGCTGGGGTGATAACTAAGTGGTTAATGAGTAGTTGGGATAGGCATCCATAGGTAAAATTAGATTGTAATGGATATTTAAACCAAATTGGTAAAAATTTCATTGTTGTAGTTATTTTCATGACTATTTTTATGTCCTTGTGTGTTGATTTTGATCAGTATCCTATTATTGGATGTTATGCAAAATAGTCTTAATTATTGATGTCATGTATAATTGATTATGTTTAACCTTGTGTTTTCCCTAGTATAACCTTCATGTTTTCAATTTATTTCATTATTCCTAGATGTTGTGCTTGATATCCTCTTCATGTGAGTTGTTATGATGGTCTTAGTTGTTCAACTCCTTTTTGTGTTTTGACCCATTGTGATTGCATGATAACTCCTAGGTGCTTATGATAGTTCAACCATACCCTTGTTGGGCCATGATGTAGTTATGCATTTGATTTCCATGGTTGATTAAACCAATACATTGTCATTGACATGGAATTATCATTTGTTTAAGGAGGACCAGTAGTCATGATGACTAGGACCTATGTAGTCTTTGAACTAGACTATGGGACCCTTTCATGGGAAACTTAACTTACCCAACATGTATAATGAAGGATAATATTCATTGACATAATTTTTTGGTCATCATTATTATTTTTTATTTTGATATTGGTTGATCGTATTATCGAAGCTCTTTGTCAAGCATGCACATTTTTTGGAACCTTAAGGAAAGTTTGGAGATCACTAAAAACCCTAGGACAAGCAGGTATAGAAGTTAGGGAAGTTAGATGGGATCATTTGATTGGTTGGAATGGGGTTTCTAGGCTTGATTCACACTCCAACAATTTTTTATCATATCCGTGCAAGTGTCAAGAAAGATTGAAACTACTATGGAAGCCTTTAATGATAGTTTGGAGGTAAAATGATGCCAAGATGGGGAGTTAGTGTGTGGGTCTCATATATTCATGAGTGTGGTCAGGGAAGGAGGATTAATGGAATTATTAAACAAAGGAAATGATTCCAACTTTCCCACATAGATGACATTCTGGTCGAGTAAGTGGATTGTAGTTTTTATTATGCATGATCTCTTTTGCTTGGGTTTTTTTGGTTTGGGCAAATTTTTGGTTTTTTATGAAATTAAAAATAAAAACATTGCAGGTCTATGATGAAGTTAGAAGGATTAATCATGTAGATTTATCTTAGACATATGAATTTTATATTGATTTATTTATTTTTCATGATGGATCTTTTTTTTAAAAATAATTGCATTGGTGTTTGAAATGTTGTTGGGTTAATTTGATTTTTGAATTTTTATGTTATTTGAATGATGCAAGGTTTTATTCTAAATCCAAGTTTGTAATACCTAGTTTTATGTGTAGGGTTTATTTACAAAATCTTAGCGGGCAAGGGTGAATCAATGAGTATATTGGGGTTACATATTTATTATAGAATCTGTTATTTATTTTAAATATGATTAGGTTTTTGGTGAAAAATATGGTTTTTAAAAACCCTATCAAATAAGGCATTCAAATACTATCATATAAAAACTAGTTGGGTGAAACCAT
>JARHVA010002951.1:1297500-1345000 GCA_037957365.1 Torreya grandis
TGATGATTTATTCCATATTCTTCAAGATAGAGAAATGAAAATTATTGAAATGAACAAGCTCATGTATGTATATAACAAACAAACTACATCCACTAACAAGTTTCATATGAAACCAAGTTACAAGGTAAAACCTATGAAGGCTAAAAAGGACACAACTACAAATGGTAAATAAATTGTTCAAATAACTTAATAACATCTTACTATTCAATGCACCTAAGAGATAATTTACATAATTACCCGAGTCTCCATATTCATTACTTCTAAATCTAATAAAGTGTCATCTCATATCTCTCCATCCTATAGTGGTTGATATGAATCAAATTTTACCAAAACGATATGATTGGAATTCATATTATGACTACCACCAATCTGAAGGGAATTATATGAACATATGTTATAAACTAAATCACAATATACTTGACCTTATTGATATAGATCAAATTATGTTTGAGGATTATCATACAGAGTCAGGATCACAACCAAATAATTATAAAAACCAAAATATATTCAAAAATTTATTACCAGATAATTCTAATAAAACTCTAAAAGTGCAATTGGCATATCATGCACATCCTCCTTCATCCCATTATGGTCACCCATTAGATTGTATTATTGGTACATTTGTACATTAGATACCTCCTATAGTTCTGAGACCTTCTATTTCATTTGATGATAGTGAGATTATGGATGATGACTCAAATTTTAATTCTTTATTTTTTAGGGTATATAATGATTATCAGTGTATACATAGTGTTATGATTGAAATTGGTGCTAGTGAAAATGTATGGACCATAAGATCACACACACATTTTGGATACACACATGATGCCTTATTCCCATCAACTAAAATGATAAATCATTCGATAGGAAGATACAATTATAACATAGGAACCTAAAGAAGGTGTTAGCTTCTATAGTTAGTGCATAAAATAGAAGCAAATCAAACAAAACTAAAATTTTAAGCCTAAGTACTCGTGTGAGTAAATGACTAACAAATAAAGATCCAATAATAAGATAAAATAACCATTTTTTACCTTTTTTGAGAGACTTGCTTGTTAATCTGTATATAAATGTGTTTGTGCTTAGTTTGTGAATAATTCATCTTTATCAATATTAGTGCTTTGTGGGCAACATCTCCCCTTGTTCACTTTTAATTTGACTTGGCATATGAAATGATAATGAATATTCCTCTCAAAAATATTTTAAGGTAATTTTGGCATGGGAAACTTGATTGAAAGTGAATGAGGACTTTCTATTTATTGTTTTCCAACTGACTCCAAGCTATGTGTGGTTAAGCTTGAGTTAGGATTGGGAGGTTGAAAGCATTTACATTTTTGGAAATAGGTTGCATTTATGAAGCATGGCTAAAAATTATTGATATTTATCTCATTTATGTTTATATTTTAAATTTTTTACTTTGAGGTTGATGACATCATCATAACATCATGCTTCTTGATATTTTTTGAAATTTAGTCTTTATAAATTAGATATTCATTAATTTAACATGGATTTTTCACTTAAGAAATTAAGTTTATTTAATTAGTTAAGTGTATCTGATTAGGCTTTTTGTAATTTTTAATAATTTGATTAATTACCATGCACTATTGCTTGAAAACATCAATTTATTGGGTCAAAATAATTTTAGGGGTGAACTAAAGAGAGGTTATCACTATTTATATGATATTACCTAAAATAGGGAAGCCCTGACATGATTTTGGGCACTTACAGATAATGTGTAGATGAATTTAGGCATTTTAATGATTTCTAGGCTTAATTTTCATTATTTACAAGAAATCAATATGATGTCTGTTTAGGAATAAAAGTAGCAAAAAATGAGTGCCTATATTTTTACCCTATATTTGAAGGCTTTTAGGAGACACTAGGCACAATAACCTATTTTCAAGTAATAAAAAAAATTTAACAAGTTTGAAAATTTAGTTGAAGAAATAATAGATGACCCATGATACCCTCTAAAGGGAACATGTAAGGATGAAAGATATGGATGGGATGTCAAAAAAGAGAGGGAAGTGGGAAGTATGCATCCCAAAACAAGAGGCAGACTTTGACCTACCCTATAATAGGGTAAAATCTATGAGCTCAAAATTAGAAGAATTTACACCAGTAGGGTAGAGTGAAGGCATATGAACCATGTAAGGTCATTCTGGTAGATAATAATTTTCCCCTTCAATGTGTATTTGAGTTATAATTGATTTCAAATGGTTCTCCCCCAATTGGGTGCAATTTATATTATAAAATAGTCCAGATAGGAGTTAAATAATAATGCCTAAAGAATGATGTGATTGGTTTAGAATAATGTCATTATAACTTTTTGTATACACTCAAAATCATTATTAGGATCACATAAATTAGATATAATGGGTAAAATGATGGAGATTAAGTAAACAAGGAGATTTTTTGCTATATTATTATCGATTAGATTCCTAGATCTGAATTTTTTATATAGCAAGAAACACCATGGACCATGATATTAAACACCATGCTAACTTAGGTGTAATGTGTAGAAGGACTGACCCCTAATCTAATAGATAATTGACAACATAAAACCCATGAAAAAAAAACATGATGAAAGTGCTTTCAAATGCCAATGGATGGATTAAAATATAACTATGTAACAATAATCACTATGATTATGACCCCACTAATAAAATGACTGGTTTGAGGCAACAACTAAATAAACAAGTAAACATAAACTGAAATAAAATTAACCAAAAGCATCTAGTTTCTATTTCAAAAAGAATGCACCAACAAAAATCAAATATAAATGATATTAGGTAAACACATAAATAAAAAATGATCAAGAAATTGTTCAACCATTTACGTGTGTGTGATCCTAAGGTGTTGCACATGGAAATTTCATAAATATAAATGGTAACATTGAACAAGATGGGGCAATAGAAGAATAAGAAAGGGGTGATCGAGATGACTCCAAATATGATAAATAAGTGGACACCGGATACATAGTCCCATGGACATTGGAGCTAACATGAACTTCAATCTAAATGTAGTTCTCCCAGGGATATGGGATATAATAAAAATGATGAAAAATAAAAAAGTAAATATAGTGGAACAATATGATAGGTAAACACGTAAAATAATGAGAGTGTTTAAAATAAATAAGGAATGGTAATATAGAAATAAGGGTGGCTGAGTCAAACCATAATGTGATAAATCACAACACCCAAATTATAGGAAAAAATCACTAGTGAATATGATGACAGAGTAAGTAGATTTTTTGTGGTTTAATATCTCTCAAGGAGATTTTAAATAATTTTTCAATATTTTTTAGTTTCTTGGCATTTTCTAAATTTTTAGGATTTTTGGTATCTCAAATTAATAGAGGATTATGAGATACGAAAAGGGTTAACTCATAAAATACTCAAAGTGTTGCTTAAGTTTCTCATAAAATGACGAGAATATGGCTTAGATTAGTCTCAAAATGGTGAGAGCATTGGAAAAGGGTGATCCAACTAACCTAAAAAAATGAGCACTTCATACATAGTCAAAATGGACCTAATGTCAATGTATTTACACCCTAATTTAAACTAATACATAATATGATAAGGTTGGAAACATAAATGGCATATAAATGACACAATATAGGAGAACTGGTACATGAGTGGGTATAATAATCAAGACAAATTGACACATAATAAGCAAAGAAGGAAAAAGATATAAATTTCAAGAAACATCCACTGAGAAAATCATGCATATGTGTTCTGAGTGATTTTATTAAAAGATTTGATGATGATGATGATGATGATGATGACCAAACCTAAATATTTAGTGGGAGACTTTATCTAAATCTAGCAATTGAAACAATTTGTTGTACCTATGAACCAGAATCAAGGTCAAGATTGATACCAAAACAAGGAAATAAGACCAAATAAGAACTAATATAGATAACAAATTGCAATGAAAGGAAAGTGTTCAATAGTCATGCCACCAAGTAGGGGTCCTCATAGAAAATTTTCAGGATGATAAAACATAGAAACATTTTAGGTGGGTAATATTCATAGTCTCATTCAGTTCTTCTCCTTCTGGTGTAGCCAATCTGTATGCTCTAGATCCATAATTAATCATGATTATGAATGTTCCTAGCCAATTAGCTTCAAATTTTCCTTTATTTTTTAGAGGAGGCACTAATATTCTTTTGGTTATATTTCAGAACAATATCCCCAATTTTAAATTCTCTACATTTGACATGCTTGTTATAGCTACGACATAACCTATTTTGATATGCCTAAAGATTGGTGAAAGTTACTACCACTTTCCATCAAGTAGCTCCAACTATTATAGTTGAGAGACAAGATATTCTTCCTCATCAATTATACCTTTTAATGAAATAGATGAGGGAAACTCGACCTTTATATCAAAAATGGCATCGATACTATAAACAAGGGATTATGATGTGGATCTTATGACAATTTGGTGATTAGTACAATATGAACAAAGGGTAGGGAAAATTTATAAATGTCATTCATGACCAATAACATTGATGGTACTTTTAATAATTTAGATGATGGTTTCATTATATGCTTTGGGTGGGCCATTAATTTTAGGGAAAATGGAAAAGTGTTATGTACTTTGGTACTTAACACAAAAGGTTTTGATGTACTTATTTTTAAAGGAGATGTCATTATCATAAATGAGATCAAAAGGAATGCCAAAGCAAAATATGAGGTGGTTTAGGATGAAATTGGATATCTACTTACCTATAACATCAGTGAGGGGAATGGATTGAACTAACTTAGTAAAGTATCTAATTGTAGTAAGGATATGTTTATGGTCGTAAAAAAAAATTGTATTCATTTTTCCTATAAGGTTGTGTCCCCATGTGGAAAATGGTCATGGAATTATGAGTGGATACAATTCATAATATAAATAATGAATAATATTGGCATGCTTTTGACAAGGCACACACTTATCTACATAAGCACATGCATTATATTTTAGAGTGGGATAGTAATATCAAGTACATAGAGGTTTTTTAGCAAGGACTAATCCACTAGTGTGGACCCCACAAACTCCTTCATGTACTTCATTAACTCCTATGTTTGACTATGTTTAAGATACATAATGAAGCAAAATTCCATCATATCCTTTATGATAGAGTGTGGCAAAAAATATGGTATATTGAGAGATAATATGAATGAAGAATCTTTGTTTTTTTATGAGAAAAGTTAGGAGGGATAATGTTTTCATGGAGGTATGTAAATATTTCATTATACCAAAGTATAATGGGACTAAAAATTTCACATTCCATTTTAGTTGATGGATGCTCATGAGATGGCATCAAGAGATGTTTGATAAGAAACTGGTAATCAAGCACATGATCTATAATTGATATAAATGAACCAATAATTTCCATTGCATAGATAATCCTCTTGTTGGCCCTTGGAATCTACTGAAACTGAATGTGATCAAAATTTTGTATTATATTATCCATTATTTTCTTGTATGTAATGAGTTTGTCATCTTTTGTTTTGTACTACTCTATAATATTATTAATAATCAATTGAGAATATACATGAACATATAGATGCTTGATGTTTCATTGTATTATTAGATGAAGTCCTATGACAAGTGATTCATATTCTAGTATGTTATTGGTATAAGTGAAACTGATATGGAATACTTTGGGAATAAGATCCCTTTCTGGTGCTATGAACTGAATGTTAGCTCCAAATCCTTAGGAAGTATAATAACCATCAAAATAGAGTGTCTAATATTTTATCTCATAAGAAGTGTCATGATGTAGTCATCAAAAAAATTGAACAAGAGTGGTTTAGTATTAGATAAGGATGATTTTACAAGATTATCAATAAGAGCTTACCCCTTAATGGGCTTTTGATGCACATAATTGATCTTAAATTAACTCAAGATCATTATCCATTTAGCTACATGAACCGTTAATGTTGCCTTGGAAATTAGGTACTTGAGAGGGTCCACTTTAGTAAAAATGATGGTCTGGTTGTTAAAAATGTAGTGTTGTAATTTTTGGGCTACAAACACCATGGATAAAAAAGCTTTTTTAATGGCTATGTAATTGTGTTCATAAGAGGCCAATATTTATCTCAAGTAGTACATTGCTCTTTCTTTCCCCTATTCATTATGTTATGCCAGGAGAACCCTCAAGGCATGTTCAATTACTGAAATGTAGAGAAGCAACATATTTCTAGATGTAGGTGGAGCTAGAGTAGGTCAGTTGGCTAGATTTTATTTTAATTTCTCAAAACCATTTTCACAATATAAATTTGATAAAATATTGGTGCCTTTCTTTAGGAAAATGATTGAAATTATGGCACTAGTCTGCTGATTGAGATATGAATCACCTGATAAATTGAACCTTGAATTTTAATCTACAAAGCTATTTTAAATTAAATGGTGGAAGAATTTTAGTAATGGACTTAACCTTGGATGGATTGAATTTGATGACCCTTAAAGAGATAAAAAAATCCTATATTTTTTTCTAAAATAATTCTAAAGACATAAATTTGAGGGTTAATCTTTAGTTTGTATTCATAGAGGTATTCAAATATTATATGCAAAACCTCTAAATGTCCTTCTCTAGTCTTTTATTTTCCTAGGATATCATCAACATAATCCTAAATGATATCATGTATCATGTCATGAAAAATAGAAACCATTTCATGGTGGTACATGGAACCAACATTCTTGAGGATAAAAGGCACTACCTGATAACAAAACATTCCCTATGGAGTGGTGAATGTTGTTTTGTGTTGGTCCTAAGGTATGATCTAAATCTAGTTATATTGGAAAAATTATCCATAAGATACAACATCTCATATCCAATTCTTGAATTTATAATCATATCAATATTAGGCAAAGGAAAATCATCCAGAGGACATGCCTAATTGATGTCTTTAAAATTGGTACATATGTAGATTCCTTGTGGATTTTTGATGATTGGGATTATGGTGGATATCCATTTTGAATAATAAATAGGATTAATGCATCCTATATATAAAATAAAGTGAAAATGATCCATTAATTAGTCCTATATTAGAGAAGATAAATCCTACTCACACTTTCAATTGTTGATACACTAAATATTTAGGGTCATGACCAAGATGGATTTGGTAGACATAACTGAGGGATCTAGTACCATAATCACATCAATAAGGAGGGTTCCAAATTCTCTAGTTAAGAAACACTATGAAATAACCCTCGTTAGGTCCTATATTTTCATATTCACTAAGTAAATAACAAGTAACGTAAAATCTAATCTGGTGCAAACCAAAACTTGTGGCATAAAGTGGGGATAATAAACATAAAAAGTAAGCATGCATAGGATAATAAATTTATCACTTTAGGTTCCATATACCCCTCATTGGTAAACCATTGCATCACTTAATTTCTTAGTAATTTAGTATGTTATAACTATCTTAGATATAGGTTACCCTTCTTTTTTACTTCCTTACATGCAATGTCCTTATTGTATATTTTATACAACCCTTTATTACCATTTATTATTATCACTGTTACATATTTAATCCTAGCAAGTTCCATACTTTGAATCATAGGTGTAAGATTTGGATCCATATCATTCTTTACATTAAGTGTGGATTACCATCTTCCAGGTTTGTGACAATCATAGGTCCTTACTCTTTAAGTATACATAGGATCTATTGTTATAATTTTGTTGTATTTTAGTCTATGGAAATAAATAGGATTTTTATATGTCATCGTATCCCATGCATACATTATGGTGAGCCCAACATGAATCATATACCATCACTAATTAGATTTTATTCATGTTTCCTTTTATTTTATAGAAATGGAATTTTTTTAGATTCATATATTTTGAAATCTCTTCTAAACATAAATTTAAATTCTATAAAAAAAATTAATTATCAAATATTTGAATCTTAATTACAACTATCTTAGATATAGGTTACATTTATTTTTTAGTTCCTCTCATGCAATGTTCTTATTGTATATTTTATACACCCATTTGTTACCATTTATTATTATCATTATTACATATTTAGGCCTATTAAGATCCATACATTGAATCATAGGTGTAAGCTTTGAATCCATATCATTTTTATATTGAGTGTGGATTACCCTGTTCTAGGTTTATGACAAGTATAGGGCCTTACTCACTCTTTCAAGCATATGTAACCTCTATTGTTATAAGTTTGTTGTATCTTGATTTGTTGAAAGAAATAAGATTATTATATGTCATCATATCCTACGCATACATTATGATAAACCTAACATGAATTATATCCCACCACTAATTAAATTTTATTCACATTTCCATTTATTTTATAAACATATAATTTTTTTAGATTCAAAGATTTTGAAATCTCTTCTAAACATAAATTTATATTTTATAAATAAAAATTAATTCTTAAATATTTGAATGTTAATCTCACTTACATCATTACCACAAAGGGAAACCTTATAATCCTTACCTTAGATCTTGATGATTATGATATTATGAATGAAATTTGTTATCGAAAAGTTTCCCATTTCTAGCATGGATGAAGCTCCTAAAAACTTTCCATTTTCAACACCTATGTTTCTTCCATGCGCATCATTGATGACAAATCTTCATAGTGATAATTTTATAAGAATCATTTATCATATCTTTTCCCATGGCCAAAGATCTCAACCACAATCTTCCCATTATTATCAATGCTAACTTAAATGGAAGAAGTGGTGACGATGATTTTTACAATTTTTACATACCCTTTAACTAGTCCTTGGTCAAATAGCACTTAGTTTGCATGCCTAGTGCAAAAAACTTTATAGGTGATATTGATCGTAGAGCTTCCAACAATATTCAGATGTACTTTATAAGTCAAATTTTAGTTTGAACCTTATTTAAAACATCTACATTTAAAAAACAATTGTATCAACCATATTGATAAAATTAAATATAATTTGGTAATAATTCATTACCTAGATAAAAATGTGTCTATAATATGAAATTCAATACTTCAATACATATTATAATAAATAGCAATAATATATTTCTTATTAATAAATGCTTACATAAACTAAGATGTCTACATAACTATGAATGATTTGAATTAAATTAGATGTTTATTGACATACAAACCAAAATCCATTGATTGAAAAGGGGAAATATACATAATAAAAATCAAATAGGCAAAAAAGCAAAAGGGCCCACCCGAATTACTAGGACCAAAAGATTAATGGAAAGATATGTTTAGAGTGTAACTGATTTCTCCCAACAAAAAAGGCATAATGGGAGCTATAAGGATGGAGAAGAGAGAAACCATGTCTTCACCATAAGAACATATTCTAACATGAAAGGCAAAATACTAGGAAGTCTAAAGATGTCAAAAAAAACTTAGGATGAATATTAAATTTCAATAAATATGTTATTAATATTTAATTTAAAATGTTAATTAATAAATACACAAAATATTTTGAAAACATGTTAGAGAAAAAATTAGATGTTATTTTAAAATTAAAAATTATTGGTCTCAATTTATTTTTAATAAATTTCGATTGATTATAAATTTTGATTAGACCATATATTGTCTACCAATTAAAGCATATAGTTTTCCGTATATTAAAATATTTACAACTTCTCAATAATTAACTTACACATTTATTAATAATTTAAAAATTAATTAATTAATTAATTTATCATTTAATTAGTGTAAAGTTGTGAGATGCTATTAGCCATGCACTGCAAAATATTCTCTCTCGAGACTACTTGGAACCGTCTACACTCCATCTATAGTCCTTAGCTTCATTCATTAGCTTCCAATCCATCTATAGTCGTTGGTCACTTGTAGTTTATCGAAAAAAAGAATATTCACATTTTGGAAAATGTTTTGGGCTCGTTAATTTGTTGCTAAAAACACAGTAAGAGGGGTGATTTTTACCTAATTATTAAAAAAATGGTAATCGTCAATTGTGACTAAAAATACAAGTCATCGCTCACGTCAGATGAATAACAAATCATCTAAAGAGATGAATTTGTTCGTATCATAATTCTAAAGAAAATGGCAAAGCGATGGAATTTGTGACATATATCTGTTGGTTAGGCGAAAAGTAGTACACTAAAGGAAAAATGTGATTTCTATGGATACAACTAAACCATGCGACTGCTAAATCATTCAAAAATATTCATGGTGGGAAATAGACACGGGTACACACAGTTCTGGTATGATGATAAGAAAACGGGGGTTTAGCACAGTTTGTAGATAACTTTTAGATGATCATACTATTGTGCACTAAAAGTTTAGTCAATAAAAATTGTGATGTTTTTAATGTTAAAATGTGTTTTTACAGAAGCTGGAGTACTAGTGTTCGAATGAGAAACTGCCACATAAGGACCAAATTACCTGTCTATTCGATTTTACCTCTCTCATATATATTTCTTTGCATGTTCTAAAACAGTATTGATAGAATGATCAATGCTATGCCGTATTATATTTTGGGATCTAGGTTTCTTCATGATGCCCTTGGGTTATGGTACATTACGAATCATTTTGGGTTTAGTACGATAAAAATGAAAGAGCAATTAAGAGAGATGATTTTAGTTTTCCGTTTTCTCACATACATGCTGTGGAATATTGTTAATAGTGAGCATTAGAATTGAGTTGGATAAAGAAATTAGCTCCGATAGGATTTCTATGATAAACTTATTTTTTTGGTGTGTTTTTTTTTTTGTCTTCTTTGCATATCACTTTTGTGGGACTTTTTAAAAATCCCATGTATTAATTGTGCTCAGTGCTCTGTCTTGTGGGTAGGCTAGCATTATATAATGGCTTCTTTATGCTCAAATATAACTATTGTTCCAAGAGATGAGATGAATGGCAACCAAAAGAGCTCAGATGTTTGTCTCAAAGGCATACAATGAAGTAATCCCTCTACCCTTCCTTCTCAGTCAGGAATATGTCTTTTTAGTGATGCTATTGAAAACGGATCTAAAGGTTATGATAATTTAATGTTTGTTTCCTACTTTGTTAGCTAGGTCCCCTTAGAGGAGTCTCTCCATAATTGGTTTTGCCACCATTGGGAGCCTACGAGCATCCATGTGGTCAATGTCGAGAGCTTCATTAGGGATTTTTCCTTTTTACTTTTAAAGAGCCATATAAATTCCAAACACTCCTTGCCAAATCAAGTTATAGGTTTGTAAAAGACACGCTATTGATTTTATCCAACTTGATTTGAGAATTGAAAGTTGTAGCACAAGCCTCCTAAGAGTTGTCATCTGGGTTGAGCTTCTCGACTAGTTTGTGTAACTTTGGACCTTTGTGGAGAAAATCATTCTGCACATTGGGCACATTGTATGCTAGGAACAACCCAGGTGGTTCTCCTCCTATGCCAACAAATGGGTTTACATCAAGGTGGACCTATCAAAAGACCTGAAGGAGTTTATTGACATCTAGCTCGGTGATGCTTGTTGGCACAAAAAGTGGTATACGTCAACTTGCCTAACACTTTATTTCAATATCATACATCTAACCATCATATAAAATATTCTCTCTTAATGAGAAGTTCAAATCTTTTCTTGACCCCTTTATAATCAAGAAGCCCAAGGTGGAAAAAAATAAGGATAGTTGGACCATGTTCTACTCTAAAACACTTCAGCCAAGGTCAAAACCCTGCTCTCCAACAACTTCTTCTCCAATAATCAAGCCTTATGAAGACATACCCACCTCACCTCTCCCTATTTCTCCACTCCCCTAGACCCAATATAGTCTATTTTTTAATAGTTATGATGATTTTACATTACAACCCACTAGGATATCCTCAAACAATGGATCTTTATCTTAGCGATCATGTATCCCATCCTGTGGTGGTGGTGACTTTGCCTAAGGTGAGCATGAGGTTAAACGCCACTCCATAATGTTACATTTTTCTTCTCTCCTAGACTAGTGTAATAATTTTGTAGTGTTATCTGATATTCAAAATGAATAGAGGGAGTTCAACATGGATTATATTTCCCAATGAACTTGCTATCATGGAATGTTTGACGTCTTACATAGTCTTCCCAAAAATATTATGTGCATGTTGCATGTCAATGAAAACATTATCTTGATTTTGTTTGTTTTTAGGAAGTTATGGTTTCAGGTTTTCTTCTACATAATTTTTGTTAATTTTATTTGACATAATGCAATAAAATTTTCCATTTTGCATGAGGATGGATGTGGTAGTGGCAGCATATTAATTTTGCTTATGTTTTTCCCTTCCATTCTTGCCATGAGGGAGGACCCATCATACTAGGTTATTTGGCTGTTTTTGGATATTGAATGCCATTAATTAGGCATCCTTAACATTTACACCCTAAATGATTATCCTAAAAAATAATTAGTTTTGTGATTCACAGCTTAGAACCTCTCGACTTCCACATGGTTAGTGTGCAGGGATGTTAATATGATTGAGAATTCCAAGGACAAAGTTGATGCTTTTCCTATAAGGAGAACATGAAGTGTGGTATTATTTCAAGAATAAATGGGGTGTTTTCATTTCACTCCTCTAGCGACACTCAATTAATGCCATGTCTTGGATTACATGGTCAACTATCATATTAGGGATTATCATGTGCTCAAAAGGTTTGACTGTTATATGATGCCAAAGCAAAGTATTTTTTAAACTCTAACGTTAATGACCATCCTATCACTATCCACTCTGATTTGGTTCTCTCATATCATACTATATTCAATATAGAGTGGAAATGGTCACAAGGCTATACAAGGTGCCATGTAATCAATTAATCCTCAATACTTCTCTTCGAGGACATGTTGGTACCATTCATTTTATTTCCCAAATTTATAACTTGGCCCCCTAACTTCCTCATGTTACCAACTATATTGTGAGGCCACTCTATGCACCACTAGCTCCCTCTGTCACTATGGGAAGTAAGTGGCACATGTTATGAAGTATAGTGAGGAGGGTATGCTCATGGATTTCTAGAGGGTGTCTTCCTTTCTTGATCTTAATTCTTTTGATACTCATTTACATAATAATATTTCATCTATAAAACACCATATTAAGGTGGTAGATAGTCGTGCTATCATAGGGGTATAATTACATGCTCAACTAGATTATCTCAAGGTTGGAGATAAATCATTAAAATAATTCTTCAAGTCCCTAAGGGCCAAATAGTCTCATGATCATATCAAGGCCATCAGGTCAGCTCAAA
This sequence comes from Torreya grandis, assembly GCA_037957365.1. Taxonomy (NCBI): domain Eukaryota; kingdom Viridiplantae; phylum Streptophyta; class Pinopsida; order Cupressales; family Taxaceae; genus Torreya; species Torreya grandis. Next base: position 1,310,681 of record JARHVA010002951.1, read on the forward strand.
CCAAACTCACCTCCCTCCTAGAGATGCCCTCATATTTCATGAAGGACTACCAACTAGTGTTCAAATTACAAGAGATTAGGAGATGCCAAATCTATTGAGCTCTACAATAATGCCTCAACATGATTGCTCATAAAGTTAGAATGTCTGATTAATAACTTTGTGACTTGCTCTTGACCATGAAGGATCTCATAGAAGATTTTTAATGTATGAGAAATGGTAAATCTCCAAGCCTTGATGGTTTCCCATGTGAATTTTATAAGGCTACATGGGATTTTTTAGGGCCATAATTTCTTTAATAGTAAGACATAAAAATAATTTTTTTTGGGAGATTTAAATAATCAAGACAATATTAGGTTTATACCCAAAATAGACAATCCATAGCTAATTACTAGTTGGCAACCCATCACTTTGTTAATTTTCTCCTATAATATTATCACTAAATCTCTTACCAATGAGCTCCATTTTATGGTTCATGTAATTATTAGACATGAAAAAAATGGTTTTAATAGAGAGAGGTATATTCTTGATAATCTCATTACAGTCTGGGAAGGTATGTAGTGGGATAGAGTTTTTTATTAGTTCACCATTTTCCTCAATCTTGACTTTCAAAAATCCTAAGATCATATTGAATGGCCTTTTATCCTTGCTATGGTAAAGGTTATAGGTTTTGGTTAGTATTTTATTTCTATAGTCCAACTTTAATTTTATATGATTCAACCTCTTTGACCATTAATGGCTCTAAGTCTGATAGCATTTTCATGAAACACTTCATCAAGAAAGGTTGCCCTCTTGCTATGATGTTATATGTTATCTCCACATAAGCATTAGGTTATATTCTTGCCTCTAATGCTGAGATGGGATTAGTATGAGGTATCTTTTTACTTGACCGATATTCACAACTCATCAATGGGCATTTTGTGGATGATACATTCCTCACAATATAAGAACAAGATTGAAACTTCCTAGAACCTATGAAGTGTCTTTATACTTTTTATTTGGCCTCTAGGTATAGTTTTCAATGGATTAATAGTTGGTGTTTCAGATGAACTATGATTCCTATGCCTGATGTGCTCCTCAATTTAAATTAGAAGTGGATTACTCGTGAATAACAGTTCAAATTTCGTGGCATTTCTTTTACCTTTGACTGCTCTGTAACTGAGCTAAGGTAGTATGTCATCATAAGAGTGGAGAATAAAGTTGAATATTAGATTACCATGCCATTTTATTTCAAATGGAAATTCAAATTTTTCACCAAGATTATGACTACCACGCATGTCTATTTTTCCTCCCTTTGGAATCTTTCAAAAGCAGCTTATGCCATATTAGACAAAATTATTAGGGATTTTATTCGCTCTAATCGTAAACATTCCAATGGCTTTCAAAATGTGGCCTATAATATTTTTTTCCTTAAGATAAAGGAGGAATGTGAATTGTTTCCCTTTATAGATAAAGTGCATACTTATGTGCCAAATAAGTTGTGCACACCTTTTTAAGTTATTAGGCCTAAAAAATCCTATTAAGGCTCTATATCTAATTGAGGAACCCTATGGTAAACCCAATTTAAATAATATAGGATTCCACTTGGTCCTCATCATTATGAATCCTATTAAAATTGAAGGATATATTTTTGTTAAAAGCATATGGAAAGCTTTTGAAGATGTTAAGTGTCACATGAAATGGATTGGGGATGTTTTTCACAAGTCTATATTTCAACAATCATAGAATCTAGTGGTCTCTTATTATGATAAGAACTAATGTTTTTTTGGTAGAATGGATAGGAATTAAAGTCTTTAGACTATTTTAAAAAGGTATCCTTACCATTCAAGATTTTATAGCTACTATGGTTTGGATTCCTTGACCTGATTTTAAAGTTAAATTTCAAATAAAGCATGATGAATTACCCTCTATCTTTCACATCCGAGATCTTTTTCTCAATGTTAGGCTTCATTAGTTTCGATAGAAACCACTTTGGGCATGCTCTAAAGAATGGTAATGGAATTGTGACACCCATTCCAAAAATTATTATCCAATCCTTTTGTACTAAGTCATGAACACCCTTTCCCATGTTTTCTATAAGATCAATAGGCATTGGGGGTTTAAATCCTTCCCCATAACTTGAATTATAATATTAAAAAAAATTTAGAATTCTAGGTTGGAACATAAACTTGTCCACTTACTTTTTTTTCTTGTTTATCAAGATCTAACACTTAAGGAATGGATCTTTCACATGAGCATTGGTTCACCCAAATATCCTCCCTACCAATAGCTTGAGACATTAAATCCCTTATTTTGGTTCTAGCCTTGGGCTCAATCTGCTTGGAATTATATTCATATTCTATTCTATCCTTATCACCATAAAAATTTTTGTTGGCAAATTGCTCATATGAGGGACATGACCAACTAGAGAACTTTTATTTATTTTCAAAGCCATTATTATTTTCCACTTATGGAAAGACAAAAATAATGTTATTTTTGACAATGATGAATGTTAATATTAACAACAACATTTATTTTATTTTATTAGATTGCATGTAAATTAAAGACCTAACATTCAAGGTTGTGATGTAAGTTTGACACCTCCAGGAGATCTCAGACCACTAGGGTAGTGTCCGCTAAACTATGAGTTAGGTGCCTCTTGATGGATCACCACTGAGACTTCTAATTCCACCTCCTAAGAGGCATATAAGTTAGTCACATATTCAGGGCCATTCATCTCCTCCCTCTCATTCGAGGGGAAAAGATTCACCACCACCATGTGGTAAAACTAATATATGTTCCTCTTGCATATGATCTCTTACTAACACAATTATTTAGGCATAGCCTACTAATGGTTGGAATATTAATATGGCCTTAGACCACCTAGATGGTTGGGTGGACCCAAATCCTACTACTATAGAATCTTTCACATGGGTGTCTCTACCACCCAAGGATGACCCTCTGCCTCCTCCCTTGAGTGTTTTAAAATGTGATTAATTTATGTGTTGTAGTTTGGGTTCAAATGTCATGTGTTGTCTCAATTTTTTTGTTTCCTTCTTTTTCCCTTTGTTGAGTTAGGTTTCTTGCTCTGGAGAGGAGTTTGAGCCGTGAATACCAATTATCTACTTTTTTATATAAAATTGTATTGTTATTGTTATTTTTATTGTTGTTGTTGTTGTTGTTGTTGTTGTTGTTGTTTTTGTTGTTGTTGTTATTATTATTATTATTATTTTGTATAATATATGATATCATGAAGTGTTCCAATAATTATACTAATAATAGTTATTTTAACATACATGCCTTTTAAACACAGTATTGAAACTTATTCATTTTTTTAATTCAGAAATCTTACATCTATGAGCCTAAAAAACTTAGTGATATATTTCAATAATGGTTTCATTTAATAAATATGTATCAATACTATGTCAACAATGATTTTCATAATACAAAATATTAATAAAATCTAATATTAATAAAATCTTAACTCTAAAGTTTTGCAACCAACATTATCATTTTTCAAGAGCATAAAATAGTAACCTAACAAAATCAAATGACAATGCTCTATTCCATCTTTCAACTTGTACTTCACAACATTTTAAATGCTAAAATTTACTACAAAGTGACATTAGAGGAATAACAACACAAAAGGTATGTTATGTTTAATCACCAATCTTATATTATAGCTTTAGAAGCTTTCTTAAATTTCTTATAAATTTTCATTAAAAACTTGTTTTATTTCCTTCAATATTTTCATTTTGTTTGGGACAAAACTAATAGTTTATATAATATTTGGTTTCATTAAGTGATAATTTGGTGATTTTGATAAAAATGATTACTATTTTTAGGATTTTATAGTGAAACAAATGCCTTATTTAAAAAAATACGGTGGCATCGAGGAAAATATAAGGAAAAGGTATCTAGATCTTTCAGTTTCATAATAAATTATACTCTTAAAGAATTGTTACATAGAATTTGATTTCTATTCTTATAATGAATTTTCTAAATTATAATAAAAATCATATTTACATGTAGGAACAATCCCTAAGAAAAATGTAAACAAGTTAATAATCTATACACATGATTTTTTTTTACTTTATCACATTAGTGATTATTCATCTTGTATTGGCTCATTGGTACATTAATATTTCTGAGTACACATCCTAAGGAGGGAACTTAGACTACAGGGTGGGATTGGCCTATAGTATTTATAATAAATGCTATAATAATATTTTTTCATGCATTCATTATGATCATTATAACCTTATATGAGATTCTCTGTCTTACGTCTTCATATAATTTTTACCCCTTTTTATGGAACAATGAAATATAAATTTGAATGGAAATCTGACATATAAGCACCAACTTACCTGTCTGTTTAATTTTAACTCATCGCAGAAAAAAAAATATATGAAAGGTAAATTATAGTAATTTTATTTTATTTTTATTTTTACATAAAACTCATATTATAAAACACCATTGATATAAATATCAAACCTATATTGTATAATATTTTGGGATCTAGGATTCGTTACGATACCCTTGGGTTTTGGTGTACTACGAATCATTCTTGGTTTAGTAAAATAAAAATGAAACAGCAATTAAGATACATGATTCTATTTTCATATTAATATACCTTTTATTTTATCACATAATTGATATTGAATACTGATAAAAATGATAAATAGAATTTAGTTGGATAAATAAATAGGCTATATTTGGGTTTACATGATCAACTTGGTTTTCCTTGTACATGCTTTCTTTATTTCTTTGCATACTATTTCTATGGGAATTTTTAGGGATCGTGCACATTATTTACATTTAGTACATTATAATTGTTTAGGATAAGCCTTTATAATTAAATCCCTACTTTAAATTATAAATATTATTGTAGGAGATGAGAGAAATGATGCCAAAAATGGCTTAGAAGTTTGTCTTTAAGGTCTACAGCGAGTTATCCACTTTGCCCTTACCCCTCAGCTAAATGTATGTATTTTTGGTGATTTTATTGAAATTAGATGTAAATATTATGAGAATTGATCCCTTATTACGTACTTGTTTGGTTTGGTCGAAGGAGTCTCTCCAGAATTGGTTTCACCACCATTTGGAGCCTATGGGTATCCATGTGTTTAGAATTCAAAACCTCATCAAAGGGTTTTTTAATTTTAATTTTGAAGACCCATATAAATTCCAAACACTCCTTTCCAAATCAAGCTAATTGTTTTTATAAAATATGCTCTTAATTTTATCCAACTATACCTGACAATTCTAATCCATAGACGAAGCCTCTCTGACAGTAACCATCTAGGTTGAACCTCCTGACTTATCCTGGTACCTTTGGTCCTTTATGAATCAAATATTTTCTTCTTACATGAAATGTCCTTATTGCATATTTTATACACCCCTTTGTTACCATCTGTTATCATCTTTTTTACATATTAAAGCCTATTAAGATCCATAGTTTGAATCATAGGAGTAAGCTTTGGATCTATATCACTATTTACATTAAGTGTGGATTACCATCTTCTAAGTTTATGAAAATTATATGTCCTTCATTAATCTTTCAAGTATACGTAGACTCTATTTCTATAAGTTTGTGTTTATCTTAGTCTATGGTAAAAAGTAATATTGTTATATGTCATCATGTCTCACATAAACATATCATGAACCCAACTTGAATTGTATCACATCACTTATTAGATTTTATTCACATTTCATTTTATTTTATAGACATGAAATTTATTTAGATTCATAGAATTTGAAATCTCTTCTAAACATAAATTTATATTCTATAAACAAAAATTAATTATCAAATATTTAAATCTTAATGACAACTATTTTAGATATAGGTTACCTTTGTTTTCTAATTCCTTGCATGCAATGATCTTATTGTATATTTATACACCCCTTTGTTACCACTTATTATTATCATTGTTATATATTTAGGCATATTGAGATCCATACTTTGAATCATAAGTGTAAGATTTGGATCCATATTGTTCTTTACATTGAGTGTGGATTACCCTATTATAGGTTTTTTATAATTATAAGTCCTTACTTACTCTTTCAAGTATATGTAGGCTATATTATTATAAGCTTATTGTATCCTAGTTTATTGGAATAAATAATATTATTATATATCATTATATCTCACACATAAACTATGGTGAACCCAACATGAATTGTATCCAACCATTAATTAAATTTTATTCACATTTCCCATTATTTTATAAACATATATTTTTTTTGACATTCACAGATTTTGAAATCTCTTCTAAACATAATTTTTATTCTATAAATATAAAATAATTATCAAAAATTTAAATCCTAATATCACTTATATCATTACCACAATGCAAAGGGAAACCTTAAAATCCTTACCTTAGATCTTAATGATTAAGATAGTATGAATGAAACTTCAAATCGAGGACTTCCCATTTCTAGTATGAATGAATCTCTAAAGAATTCCCCATTTTCAATAGCTATGTTTTTTCCATGCCCACCATTGATGACAAATCTCCATGGCTATAATTTTATAAGCATCATTTATCATATCTTTTCCTATGGGTGAAGATCTCTACCACAATATTCCCATTATTATCAACCCTAACTTAAATGGAAGAAGTGGTGATAATGATTTTTATAACTTTTAAATACTCTCTAACTAGTCTTTGTTTGAATAACACTTAGTTTTCATGCCTTATGCAAAAACCTTTATAGGTGATATTGATTCTAGAGCTTCCAACAATATTCAGATGTACTTTACAGGTCAGATTTTAGTTTGAACCTTATTTAAAACATCTACAATTAAATAACAACTACATCAACCATGTCGATACAATTAGATATACTTAATATTCTCAAAAAAAAATTATTATTGCATTTATTTTACACTATTTGGTTATTAAACCTTATGCTATCAACTAATTAGTTAATCTTAGTTTATGTGTTAAAATTTATGTGATCACTTTTCCTAACTAAGTTTCATAATATTTAATTGGAAAAATAAACTAATATTATCTCTAATAAGTTTATTGTCTTTAATGATTTCTTGTTATGTGATGTTTCACTAGATTCAATGTAGTCTTAGGATTGCCATGTGCATTACCAGGCTAGTTGTCTTAGTAAATGAAGGTAGGTGTATATCTATCATAGTTAAGATGCCAATGTTAAGATCTATAGCTATGCTAAGAATTAAATTATGATGGTTTATTTTCTTCTTGAAAAATGTAACTAACCCTAGTGTTGTATGTCTCTACTCTTTGATTGACAATGCAGGAGAATCTTTGACTAGTTAGGTAAGATTTTTTCCCTCTACCTACATATTGTTGCAATGCATAAGTATGGTTTTATTTTTGATAAGTCAAAGAGTTTATTGTAAACCTATCTTAAATTCAATTCATTTCTTAAAATATTCAAGAGTATCCAACAATATTTCACAAAGGTAGCCTTGCGATAATCTACAATTTAGGGCATCATTCATTTGTAAATTTTTAGAGGTAAGTGCTACAAATTTCTTCTTACTTTTGAGTTTGGGATTATTTCCTTGTTTTTTGGATGAAAAAAATGCTATGAAAAAGGTAATGATAATGCTAACCCCGTATGGATTTTTTTTAAATGGACTTGACTTTCCTTTTGATGGCTTCTATTCCACATACCATTGTCTCTGCTTTCATTTTTGCTTTTGAGGCAATGATATTGGAGACTGCATGGGCAACATTTTATGTCTTTCTATGTTTTTTCAATGTCTATTTTAGGGTTTGTATGTGGGTGGTACATATAGAGTTTACAACAAGGTGCCATGGTCAAGACAATGAGTGAAGATGAGATTTGACCTAGACGCTTAGGTCCCCCAATACCAGACACACAGGCTTGCCACCATATACCAGATACTAAGTCTTACCTATCTATGGATTGCCACATGAAATATACAGGGTTTTAGGGGTTGTTTTACTCTAGTCTCATGGCATGGTGAAGATACTAACCTATATTTTTTCAATGATGACTATCTTTATAGAAAAGATAATAAACATATAGTGTTTTCCACTTCCATTGCATTCTTGCTTGAACTGGTATATTTTTATTTATTTAATGTTATTTAAATGTATCTACAAAGTCATGTGCAGATATTTGAATATCCAAGACAATATTTTCCTTCAATCTATTAGGAAAAGTAAATAAATCTAGAAAGTGTATATTAGGTGTTGTGCTTATAAGAGATATTATCTTACCTCTATTTTTTTCCCTTGGCTATTGTCAATCATTTCATGTTTTTTTCACATTTTGTATAAACTATAAGAGCTTGGGCCATTTCAAGGCATGTGGCCCCCATTTCTCATTATATTATTTCCTATTTCCAATTTCTGGTAACATGGATTATATGGATGTCCTTCAATGATCTATGATATGTGCATTTCATAATTTGCTTCAATACTAGAACAACATGACTCATCTTCTATGCAAGGTGTGTTACTTTGAAACTCTACATAAACATTTTATCGAGATAGCTTTGAAATCCATATTTCATCATACACCTAAGTTATATTCCCTCACTTGATCATTCAGACATGAATCATGTATAGACAAAACAAGATAGAGTACTAACAAGATATAATAAGAGTGGTCCTATATAGGACAACGAATCTCAACTTTCAAGAGTTATCACTAGTGAACCTCACGATGAAGACATGATACCATTGTAAAATTTAAAAATACACTTTTAAAAATATTTTGATTTTGTATTCATGGATTGGAGGCCTTCTTAGTTATGATAATACACTATGGTCAGATGTTGTTGTTGAACCTTATGATACAACATCTAATATTTTGAGACAAAAAAATGCTTGCAATGATGGATTCAAATTTCTAGTTTTTATTTATTTGAATGAATGTTGGTGTGTCTAATTTTTTTCATTTTTAGGGTAGCTAAAACCTAGAAACCTCTATTACATTGATGAATAAGGCTTCCTTTTTGTTGTGTATAGATTAAAGGAACAAATCAAATATAAAGGATATTAGGTAGTTTGTTCATAAATTTTCTAAGTCTAACTCATGGCACAGAGCCTATCCATTATAGAATAGTAATTGCCTACCTTGTTCAAATACCATGTTATTTCATTGAATATTCAACTAGTCAATATTTCTATAAGCCTATATTAATATATTTGCATGTATCCTTATTAGGAAGTAATGCCATTTATTGTCAAAAAAATTTAAGAAAGAATTTGTGTCAAGAGAACCTTTGCACCGTTATTGATGATAATGTAAATTTAGTCTCTCTTTTTTAGTATTCATTTGTTAAGGGAACAAATTAAATGAATTTTATTAATTGCAGCTATCTAATTTTTACACATGAAAGTAACTAAAATTATTGTTCACGCTACATTACCCTTTACATCTCAACTAAGATGTCCTAATTATGACTGCATATGAACGTGCAAGAATTTATCTATGAATAGGACCTTAAGCAATTTGTTGAAGAAGGCATATTATCTAGACTGGAAGTAACTCTTTCCAGAGAAGATACCCAAAATAAATTAAAATATCAACATTCTTGTTTTTCTAAGATAGATGTATCTAGACTGGAAGTAACCCTTTCCAGAGAAGATACCCAAAATAAATTAAAATATCAACATTCTTGTTTTTCTAAGATAGATGTAATCTTCCAATTCCATTAACATATTTCAATCATGTATGAAAATTTATATAAATTCCTTCTTTATACATGGCCCTAGCCTTATAAAATTCCAACAATCATATTTTTTGTCTGTCTAGTAGAATTCCACCCCATACACTAAATCTACTTAGTACATCAAATTTCAAGCTTCCTTCAAATCCTATGAATAAAATTATCATGATAATCCCTAGCAAAATTATTTCACCATTCAATGGTTTGGTCCAAAAAAGAGCTACTTTTTAAAGCTCAGGATTATAGCTTGGGACATCTGTCCTCTACTTTGGATGCAGGCATGTCACTAGTGGCATGATAGGTTGCCCATGCATTGTTGAAAATCAATTAACCTATGGTAAATCTTCATTATTTTGAATGGATAAATATAGAAGGCTAACAAAATTTAATACATGTGAGATCGATAAACATCCACCCTTGTTCTTTGATATGGATAGCGATTTGTATGAATGGAAGGAGTCTTTGGAGACTAGTGAAGCATGGATGTAAGGGACTAAGTAGAAGTGTCCATAGCCATAATTGAAGGGAAATTTTGTGAAGGATTTTGTCCCTCACAAAACATCTCTATACTAGAAGAAAGCAACAAGCTAGAATCTTCCTACAAGCTTGACAAACAAATTAACAGTTATCAAATTTGTGAACAAAAAACAATTATCAATTTTCAAAACACACAATTATGCCATACTAATTATTCAAAATAATGTTTTCAACTTTGATTTAAACTAACCTACAAGAACTTAGCACTTTGTACCCCTTGTTTAGATATACTTTTTAATGGCCATAGTAGAAAGTTGAGTTGTCATGTTCGTTGGGTAAGATCTAAGTGATTAATGCAAATTATTCAAAGATATCGATTAATGCATACTTATGCATACTTTAAGAATATAGATAGAGATACGAAGACAACAGAACAATGATGATAATATATCCATCAGGTAGCACAGGCAATTTAACTTTTACACTTAATGTGACACACAAGCCCTAACACAATTACAATAGGGCTCAAGTTATTGCCTTTATACAATCTTCCATTTATCTCTAAAACTCATCTTCAAATAATTGTAATCATTTCCCCAATATTTTTATCTTTAATAATGGTTCAAAAGAGACCAAAAAGTGAAAAACATTAAATTCTAATATTTTTTAAAAAGTATCTAGAAAAAAACATAAAATATAATTTTTGATAATTTTTTTTTAATTTTTGTGGGATGTGTATTTATGTATATTTTAAGTTATTTCAAGATAATTTTTATAAAAATTATTTAATTTACTATTATTATTATTTTTATATGATTTTTGAATTAAAATGTTATTAGTTTAATTATTATTTATATATATTATTTTAAATTGGTTTAAAATATATAATAAAAAATGGAAAAAAATTATATATATATATATATATATAATTTTTTAATAGTTATGATAATTATGTTAATAAGTATTTAATAATCATAATAAGGGGTGGAATATAATAATATAAATGTGTTAGTAATTATGTTTGATTTTTTGACATCTATTTAATTGTTATATAATAATATTAATATTCAATTTGATATATATTTAATTATTATATAGTGATTTTAGTTTTAAATTAATATTCATTTGATTATTATATGATTTATTCAGTTTAAATTTTACACTTAATTGAATGCTATTTAGATTCTCCCCATCTTCTTTTTTAAAAAAAAGAAACAAAGAAACAAAAACTTATATTAAAGTTTAGAGTTTTTTTTTTGGTTCAACTTATTTTAAAATAAGAAAATAATACAAAATAAAATTATTAATTAATATAATATAAAAAATAAAACAAATGTTAATATATTATTGTAAAAACATGATCAACGCATGGCCATAAAAGAAAATATCGCGCATGTTAGAAAAAAACGGCCCATATAAAAGAAAATAAAAACGTCGATAAGAATAAAAAAGGTATTACTCAATTTTTTCACGAAAATATTCACATATAAAACAAATACGCTGGCATATAATACAGATGCAGCCCATGCCCTGCCATTGCCGAGAAATAACTCTTAAGAACTCCACGGTTGAGGTTTTGAAACTCAACTTTGTTTACTAATGAAATAAACTGGTCGAGAGTGGTAGCTGCAAATTGGACAAAGACTGGCAGTTGAGATTTGAATGGAAGTTTGTCATATTATAATTTGGTTTGTATTTCTAATAAAATGAAATGGTGGAGAGTGATAGTTTTAATTTGGATCAAGATTGACAGTTGAAATTTGAATGGAAGGTTATCATATTATAATTTCGTCTGCATCTCTAATAAAATGAAATGGTTAAGAGTGGTAGTTTCAATTTGGACCAAAATTGATAGTTGAGATTTGAATGAAAGATTGTCACATTATAATTTCATTTATATCTCTAATAAAAAGAAATGGTCGAGAATGATAGTTTCAATTTAAACCAGAACTAACAGTTGAAATTTGAATTGAAGATTGCCACATTATAACTTCGTTTATATTTATAATAAAATGAAATAGTAGAAAGTGATAGTTTCAATTTGAACCAAAATTGTCACTTTATAATTTTGAATTGAAAATTGTCACTTTATAATTTCATCTCTATCTCTAATAAAATAATGATAAATGGTAGTTTTAATTTGGACGAAGACTGATAGTTGAAATTTGAATGAAAAGTTGCCAATTATCTATGGTTTTCACTCTTCTACCGTAGTCATAAAAAAAGTGTCATAAGAATTATGTGGACTGAAATCAAGATTATATATTTCCTCGGGGAAAATTTGGCTCTACATATCATCATGATTATTTATTTGGTTGTCAGACATTCAAATTATAAGATGGTTATAAATTTGGGCATATTATTAAAAAAAAATCTTCAATATATATAAAAATCACATAAAAACAATTATAATTATATTATAATTTCAAGTTAGCTATTTAACTATGCTGTAAATTGCAATATTTTCATATATTCTATTTATTTTAATTGAATATAAATTGTATAGGAAATAATTATAACTAAGTTTATAATATTAACATAATTACTAAATTATATTGTAAATTTAAATATTTTATTTTATTATTTATATATGTATATATTTTGATATCCGAGGATTCGAAGAAAATCCTCCACTAAAGAAGGGTGACTTGCTTCTAGGGCTTTGCATCTGCTCCTAACTTTTAACGTCTCACAAGGTGCTTGACAAAAATTGAACTGAAGACTTAGATGACCAAAATCATTGATCCTATCCACTAAAGCTAACTCTTGAGAGTTATTACTTTAATATATTAATAGTATAAATAGAAAGCTAATATTTAAATTTAAAAAAAAAAAATTGTAATTTTTTTATAATATTTAATATGGAAAAATGTATTTAAGCTAAATATAATTATATTATTACAATTTATTAAAATTGTATAAAATAATCAAAAGATTTTAAATTGTTTATTTTTAAATAAATTTAAAATATAGAAATATAATTTCTTTATTTTGTAATTGGTAAATATCTAAGTCTAAAATTTAAACCTTTTAATAGTATATATTTTTATGAGTTTTAAATAAATGAAGACCGAAAAAATGATTGTATATTATGGATAAATTAAAATTTATTCAAGCTAAATGTATTAAAATTAATATTTTAATTTAATTAAATAATTTTATCATTAGAAATTATATATATACAACAATCAAATGATAGTTTTAAAAATGAAGAATGCCTAAAACATGATGTTTAAAACGTTCACTATGTAAAATGTCAAATTTTATTCTAGATAAAATATTAGATATAAAAAATTTATTTTGACAACTTTCTACCCCGATTTAAATTGTCAAGAAATATGATTAAATTTTTTGTACCTTTACTTAAATTATTTTGGAGATAGAATTATTGTTCTTGTTCTAATTAATATTTTAATTTGAAACTTTAAGAAAAATTATATATAATTATAATTAATCTATCTTGATATTTTTTAAAGATTTCAGCAGTATATAATATTGAAAATAATATATCAATAATTTGACAATAATTCACTACTTAGATAAATTAGTAATGGGAAATGTATCTATAATATAAACTTCAATAGTTACAATACATATTATAATGAATAAGAATAATGTTTTTCCTATTAATGGATGTTTACATATTCGTGAATGACTTAAATTTAAATTAAATATTTATTGACATAAAAACTAAATTCAATTGATTGAAAAGGGAAGAGATACATAATAAAATTCATGTAAGTAGAAAAGTAAAAAGTCCCATCCCATGAAGTGGATTACAATCCAATGATGAGGATGATGATATAAAACATGCTAATTAATTATCCACCAAGGTAAAAATCTTAGGAGATAGAAAAAAAGGATAAGGATAGGATTATGTTATGGGTGAATTTAACAGAATAGATACCCCTTAATCCTTGACACCTAAACCAAAGAAGTATTTTGTACACCTAATCTATATAAATATAAGGTTTCAATAAATTAAAAAAAGGACCACCCTAACTAAAACCAAAAATTTTCTTGCAAGATATATCTAAAATGTAATCGATTTCTAAAAAAAAAAGGCACAACAATGGAAATTCTAAGGATGAAGAAGACAAAAACCATTCCTTCACCATGTCACAAAAATTAGGAAGACTATTAAAGGTCAATAAATATGTTACTAACATTTAATTTAAAATGTTAATTAATAAATACATAAAATACTTTGAAAATATGTTAACAAAAATATTAAATGTTATTTTAAAATGAAAATTTATTGGTCCCAAAAAATTATTGTAAGTTTTAATTTATTATAAATTTTACTCAAAGTATATATCATCTGCTAATTAAAACATATTTTTTTCTATTTATTAAAATATTTAAAACTTCTCAATAATTAGTTTACACATTTATTAATAATTTAAAAATTAATTAATTAATTTATTATTTAATTAATGTAAAGTTATGAGATGCTATTAGCCATTCAAGAAAAAAATATCTCACAAGAATACTTGGCACTAGGTTTTTATAAACCATCTACAGTCCTTAGCTTCATTCATCTACAATCCTTGGATAGTTTTAGTTAATCTTAAAAAAGAATATTCACATTTTGGAAAATGTTTTGGAACATTCATTATGATGCCCTTGGGGTATGGTTCACTATGAATCATTCTTGGTTTAGTATGATAAAAATGAAAGAGCAACTAAGAGAAATGATTTTACATTTATATTTATGTACCTTTTGTTTTTCACATATGCTGTTGAATATTGGTAATAGTGAGCATTGGAATTCAGTTGACTAAAAAAACTAGCTCTGATAGGATTTTTATGGTAAATTTGTATTTTCTTATGTGTTCTTTTTACTTCCTTGCATATCACTTTTGTGAGACTTTCTAGATATCTTTTACATTAATTGCACTCAAAAATTCACTTTATAGGTAGGATAGCAATATATAAAGGCTTCCCTATGCTCAAATACAAACAAAAGATCTCAAAAGTTTGTCTTCAAGGTCTACAATGAGGTAGTCCCTCTACCCTTCCCTCTCAGCCAAAGATATATCTTTTTAATGTTGCTATTAAAAATGCATCTAAATGTTATAAGTATTTAATGCTTATTGCCTACTTTGTTAGCTGGGTCTGCTCAGAGGAGTCTCTCCAAAATTGGTTTTTCCACCACTACAAGCCTACGGGCATCCATGTGGTTGGTGCTAAAAACCTCACTAGGGTTATTTCCTTTTTTAATTTTAAAGAGACATGAAATCCAAACCATCCTTTCCAAATCAAGTTGTTGGTTTGTGAAAAACATGGTATTGATTTTATCCAACTCAATCTAATAATTGAAAGCTGTATCACAAGCCTCTATGAGAGTCCTCATCTGGGTTGAGCTTCTCGATCGGTTAGCATAACTTTGGTCCTTTGTAGAGCAAATCCTTCTACACATTAGGCACATTATTTTCTAGGAACAACCTAGGTGGTTCTCCTCCTATGCCAACAAATGGGTTTACATTGAGGTGGACCTATCCAAAGACTTGCAGGAGTTTATTGATATCCATCTTGGTGATGCCCAATAAGCCCAAGAAGATGAGTGATATCAGTGATCCGACCATAGTATAAAATATTGTATCTTAATGAAAAGTTCAAATCCTTTCTCAACCCCTCTACAAATGAGAAGCCTAAGGTGGAATAAAATAGGGATAGTTAGACCATGTTCTACTCTAACAAACTTCATCCAGGGTCAAAACCCTCCTCTTGAATACCTTCTTCTCAAATAATCAAGACTCCTCAAGAGATACCCACCTCACCTCTCCCTCTTGCTCTTCTCCCTTAGGCCCAACATAGCATATTTTTTAACAATTATGATGATTTTACATTGCATCCCACTGTGATATCCTTAAATAATGTATTTTTTCTTAGCAATCATGTATCCCACCCTATGGTGGTGGACACTCTCCCCAAGGCAAGCATAGGGCTGAAAACCACTCCATAATGTCTAGAGTTTCTTCTCTCTAAGAATAGTATAATAGGTTTTAAATGTTAGCTAATATTCAAGATGAATATAGGAGGTTGAACATGGATGATATTTCCCAATAAACTTGTTATCATGTAATCTTTGATGTTTTACGTAGTCTTCCCAAAATACTATGTGCATGTTGCTTATAAATGAAAACATTCTCTAGATTTTGTTTGTCTGTAGGAAGTTAAGGTATGAAGTTTTCTTCTAGAGACTTCTATGCATTTTATTTGACATGATGCTAGCTAGTTATCTAGTTTGCATGAGGATGGATGTGGTAGTGCTAGCATATTAGTTTTTCCTAAGGATTTCCCTTTCATTATTTCCATGAGGGAAAACCCATCATACTGGGTTGCTTGGTTGTTTATGGATATTGAATGTCATTAATTAGGCATCCTTAACATTTACAGCATTAATGATTATACTAAAAAATATTTACTTTGGTGATTCTTAACTTACAACCTCCCCACAGCCATGTGATAAGTGTGCCTGGAGTTTAATATGATTGAGTATTCCAAGCACAAAATTCATGTTTTGCCTATAAGGAGAACATGAATCATGGCATTATTTTAATAATAAATGGGGCATTTTTAACCCACTAATCTAGCAACACTCAATTAATATGATGTCTTGGATTACATGGTCAACTATCATGCCAGGGATTATCATGTGCTCAAAAGTTTTAACCATTATATGATGTCAAAGCAATTTTATTTCTAATATTAATGACCATCATATCACTATCCACTTTGATTTGGTTGTCTCATATCATACTATATTTCATATAGAGTGTAATGGGTCACAAGGTTATACAAGGTTCTATTTAATCAATTAATCCTTAATAGTTCTCTTCCATGATATGTTAGTACCATTCATTTGCTTGCCAAAATTTATAAATTGCCCCCCTAAATTCCTCATGGTGTTAGCAAGATTGAGTGGTGGAATGAGGCGAATCTATGTACCAATTCCTCCCTTTGCCACTATGGGAAGCAAGTCACACACATTAAGAAGTGCAATCATGAGGGTATGCTCAAGGAATTCTATAGGGTCTCCTCTCTTCTTGAGCTTAGTCCTTTTGATACTCATTTACATAATCTTATTTCCTCCCTCAAACACAAAATTAAGGTGGTAGATAGACATGCTATCAGATGGGCATAATTACATGCTCAACTAGATTATCTCAAGGTTAGAGATAAACCATCAAAATAATTCTTCAATCCCCTTAGGGCCAAACAGTCTCATGATCATATAAAGGCTAATAAGTTAGCTCAAATCAAACTCACCTCCATCCAAGAGATGCCCTCAGATTTCATGAAAGACTACCAACTAGTGTTCAAAGTGTAGGATATTAATGAAGAAAGCTCATGAGTTCTACAAGAATGCCTCAACATTCTTCCTCATAAAGTCAAAATATCTGACTAAAAAATTTGTGACTCTCTCTTGAACATATAGGATATCATAGAGGCTTTTTAATGAATGAGAAATGATAAGGATCCAAGCCTTGATGGTTTCCCATGTGAATTTTATAAGGCTACCTAGGAGTTTGTAGGGCCATACTTGCTTTAGTTTAATAGAGAATCCCTATGAAACCATTATTTGGGATCTTTAAATAATCAAGATAATATTAGGTATATACGTAAAATAGGCAATCCATGTCTAGTTACTAAATGGAAACCCATCACTTTGTTGATTGTGTCCTAAGACATTATCACTAAATATCTTGCCAATGACCTCTATTTTATTCTTCATGTAATTTTTAGACATGAATAAAGTGGGTTTATTAGAATGAGGTATATTCTTAATAATATCATTATAGTCTGGGAAGGTATGTAATGGGATATAATTTTTCATTAGTTGATCATTTTCCTCAATCTTGACTTTGACAAAGCCTACAATTGTATTGCATGGCCTTTTATCCTTGATATGGTAAAGTTTCTATGATTTGGCTAGTATTTTGTTTCAAAAGTCTAACTTTAATTTCATATGATTTGGCCTCTCTGACCATTGATGGATCTAATTCTAAGAGCATTTTCTTCAAACACTGCATCAAGAAAGGTTTCCCTTTTGCTCTAATGTTATATGTTATCTCCACATAACCATTATGATATCTTCTTGCCTTTAAGGCTAACATGGGATTAGTACAGGGTATCTCTTTACTTAACCACTCTTCCCATCTCATCAATGGGCATTTTATAGATGACACTTTCCTCACACTAGAAGAACAAGATTGAAACTTCCGAGAAGCTATGAAGTGTCTTTATACTTTTTATTTGGCCTTTACATCTATTTTGCAATGGAAAAAGACTTGGTATTTCAAACTAAGTCTTATTCTAATAACTGATTAGCTCCTCAATTTAAATTGGAAGTGGATTGCCCATGGAGAATAGTTCAAATTTATTGGCATCCCATTTTCCTTTGACTACTCTACAACTGAGCTAAGGCAGTATGTCATCAAAACAGTGGAGAATAAAGTTGAATATTATCTTTAGATTGGATATTCTACATTTTCACCAAGATTATGGCTACTGGCCATGTATATGTTTCCTCCCTTTAGATTATTTCAAATGTGTCTTATGACAGATTAGCCAAAATTAGCAAAGATTTCATTTGCTCTAATTGTAAACATTCAAATGGATTCCATCATGTCACCTAGATTATTTTGTTCCTTACTCGAGATAAAGGAGTCATGTGAATTGTTTCCCTTTATAGATAGAGTGCATACTTATGTACCAAATAAGTTGTGCACACTATTATAGGTAATGAGGCCTAGAAAATCCTGTTAAGGCTCTGTATTTCCTTAGGGATCTCTATGGTAGACCCGGTTTAAAGAATATACGATTCCACTCCCTCCTCATCACTAAGGCTCTTGTTAAAATTGAATGCTATTTTGTTTCTAAAAGCATATGGAAAACTTTTGAAGATGTTAAATCTTATGTCAAATAAATTTTGGGGTGTTTTTCACAAGTCTATATTTCTAGGATCATAGAATCTAGTGGTATCATATTATGATAGGCACTAATATTTTTGTGGTGGAATGGATAGGAATTAAATCCCTCATACTATTTAGAAAAGGTATTTACCATTCAGGAATTGGAATCTATTAGGGATTGGATTCCTTGTCTTGATTTTAATGTTAAATTTCAACTAAAGAATGATGACTTGCCTTCTATCCTTCACATCCAAGAACTTATTATTGATGTTAGGTTTCATGAGAATAGATAGAAACCACCTCAGATATAGTAAAAGCAATGGTAGTGGAATTATGACACCCATTCTAAAAATTATTCTCTAAGCCTTTTGTACTAAGTCATGAGTGCCCTTTCCCATGTTTTCTAGAAGATCAATAGGCATTAGAGGATTAACTCCTTCCTAGTAACTTGAATTATAATAATTAAAAAAATATGTAATTTTAAGGTGAGACCTAAACTTTTATACTTAATTTGTTGTCTTATTTATAAATATTTCCCACTTCGGCAGCGGCTCTCTCACATGAGTATTGATTCACCCAAATGCCCTCCTTGCCAGTAGTTTGAGTCATTCAATCCTTTATTTTGGTTATTCACTTGGGCTTAACCCACTTAGAATTATATTAATAGTCTAGTCTTGCCTTATCAACCTCAACCTTTTTCTTAGCAACTTGTTCATCTGGGGGACATGACCAACTAGCCATCTTTTCTTTATGTTTTGTGAAAATTTTCAAGGCTAATATTATTTTCTACTTATGGAAAGATAGAAATAATGTTATATTTGAAAATGGTGAATGTTATAGTAATTTTTCCATTAACAACAATGTTTATGTTATTTAATTAGATTGCATGCAAATTCAACCCTTAACATACAAGGTTACGATGGAAGTCTAACACCTCCAAGAATTTTCAAACCACTAGGGTAGTTCCCCTTATACTGTGAGTCAAGTTCCTCTTCATGGATCATGCTTGAGACTACCACTACCACCTCCCAAGAGGCATATAAGTCACTCATGTAGTCAGGGCCATTTTAGTCCTTGATTTCATATGAGGGGATGGAGTTTCCCACCACCAAATAGTAAAAATGACATAGCTCCCTCTCTACATGAGTGACTTATAGTAAAAATGATTTCATTTGCTCTCTTACTAACATAATTATTTAATCATAGCCTACTAATGGTTGGAATAATAAAATGGACTTGGACCCCTTAGAGTGTTGGGTGGACCTTAATCATCCTACAATAGAGCCTTTCACATGGTTGTCTCTACCATGCAAGGATGACGCTCTACCTCCTACCTAGGGTGTTGTAAAGTGTGCTCAATTTATGTGTTTTGGTTTATTTTCAAGTTCATGTCTTATCTAATTTTTTTTTCCTTATTTTTCCCTATGTTGATTTTAGTTTCTTCCTCTAGAAAGGAGTTTGAGCCTTGAATACCAATTGGATACTTTGATATATAAATTTTTTTATTAAGGTTAAAGGGTTTTTTTTTTAAACTAGGGACCCCATAAGACAATCGAAAAATACATGGCTAAAAAATGCTTGTAATCCACATAAAATATAAAATATAGCAAGGCAAATCTAAGGACTATAACCAACCCAAAAGTAGCAAAAACACAACCAATTGAGGGATTTAAAGGAACATACCCTCAAACCTAAAAATGAAAGAAATAGTAGTGGTCATCAAGATAGATAATACAAAGACTATTGTAACAAAATTAAATTGAAGAGAGTCTCTCTTTTTCAATTTTCTATTTGAGATCTGAGAGACATTATTAATGAATTTAGTTATGTTTTTCCTCTTTCTTTCTTCCCTTTCAATAGCTTCTATCGATTCCCCTCCTCTGTATTTAGAAATATGGGTATGCATAACACTAAAAAAGCCTCTAGAATTTTATTCATAGAAAAATATATTAATCCTTCTCCTAAGAGTAGGGTAATAACTTTTGTGGATTTGACACTTTTCTCAATTTCAGCTTTAGAATATGTTTCTAAGCTTCACTCATCTTTTATAATTCTAAATCTGGTGTCACATTCCCAACTATATCAGTGGCCTTGGAATCCCCATCCTTGACTAAATGTTCAATTTGTGTTTCTATAATAATTTTCGATTCATCTTCACCTAAATCTATATTTCCTTCCAATGTTAAATGCTTTACCTTTGCATCTACCCACCAATTATTACCTCTCTTATGTTTCAGACTATGGTAATTATTTATAAGATGTCCCATGAGGAAACATCTATGACATATAAATGGGAGTCCCTCATAATCTATCGGTTGAACGCATGTTCTATTCCTTATAACCAACTCCACTTGAGTTAGCAGTTTTTTGGAAATATTGACATAGGAAATAAATCTAGCATAAGTGGAATGAACTTGTCTAATAGTAAAAGAATCCAAACACTAAAAATTTCCAACAACATCTCCAATCTCTTTAAAACCCCCCACATCCCAAAATTGTAGAGGAAGATTTAGAAAATGGACCCATATAGGTTTTATATTAAAATTTTTGTTATGGGGGTTAAAATTAGAGTGCTATCATTTGGACATCAACCAATTATTATCCCAGTGCCATGAATGTGTTAAAATAAGATCCTTTTTAGTCATAGAATCAAAAATAATAATAAAAATACCTTTTACATAAGGGTGAATGCTAATTATAGGATCAATAAGAGGTTGCCAATTTTTTACAATCCAAGCATGGAGATCTCAAAGAGAAGGCCATAAACCCTCAAATTTACAAATCATTCTGAACTTAAAATAAATGTTCTTCCATACACATAGTTGCTCAAAGAGCTTTCTTTTCAAAATGAATAACATGATTTATAGCTATTAGGGCTAAATATTTAACCCTTATCTTTCTTGTGGCTGCATCAACATATGAGTTACATTGTTGAAACACCTTCATTATAATGGGATCACTCCCAGGTGAAGTGCTTGATGTAACTACCTAAAACACTTTAATGGCTAGCAGATTTGAAATTCCTACACTAGTTCCCTTTAAGTCATTGGTATATGCCACTCCAAATCCAAGTATCCCTATTGTCTTATTTATAGATTCCATCATTGCAGAGCCAGATTTCATCTTGTGTGTAGCTGCTACCACACCGAAACCTAATTTTAACACTACGTTAGGTAGAATCCCTTTTGCCCACATACCATGCTGATCCCTTCAGTCTAGCCCTTCATTATTGGATCTACCATCACAAGTTCTCACTTGCATCGTATTATGTATGGCATTGCTATGAAACCCTAAAACCACTGCTTCAATCATTTTGTCTTATTATTATTATTATTATTATTATTATTATTATTATTATTATTATTATTATTATTATTATTATTATTATTATTATTATTATTATTATTATTATTATTATTATTATTATTATTTTGTATAATATATGATATCAAGAAGTGTTCCAATAGTTATATTGATAATAGTTATTTTACTAGACATGCCTTCTAGTAACAATATTGAAACTTTTTCATTTTTTTGTATTAAAAAATCTTACATCTGTGAGCTTAAACAACTTAGTGGTATGTTTCAATAATGTTTCTTTAACAAATATGTTTTAATACTATGTCAATAGTGATTTTCATAGTACAAAATATTAATACAATCTTAACTCTGAAGTTTTGTAACCAATAGTATCATTATTGAAAATCTTAAAATAGCCACTTAACAAAATAAAATGACGATGCTATATTCCATCTTTCAACTTGTAGTTCACAACATTTGAAATGCTAAAATTTACTTTGAAGTCCCACCAAAGCCATAGGAACATAAAAGTTATGCTATGCTTAATGACCTATCTTATATTTCATATTTAGAATATTTCTTAATTTGCTCATAAATTTTCATACAAAACTTGTTTTATTTCCATCAATACTTTCATTTTTTTGGACAAAACTAATAGTCAGTATAATATTTGGTTTCAATAATTGAGATTCTGGTGCACTTGCTAACATGATTTCTATTTTTTAGGATTTAATAGTGAAACAAAGGCCTTATTTAGAACAATACGATGACATCCAGGAAAATATAAATAAATTATATCCAAATGTTTTAGTTCCTTAATAAATTTTACTCTTAATAATCATTACTAATATTTTGATTTCTATTCTTATAAGTAATTTTCTAAATTATAATAAAAATCATGTTTATGTGTAGGAATAATCCATGACAAAAATGTAAATAAGTTAGTAATATATACACATGATTTTTTTCACTTTATCACTTTAGTGATGGTTTATCTTGTATTGGCTTGTTGGTGCATCAATATTCCTGATTGCATGTCCTAAGGAGGGAAATTAGAATGGGGTGGGATTGGACCATAGTATTTACAATAAATGATATAATAATATTTTTTCATACTTTCATTATGATCATTCTAACCTTATATGAGCCTCTTTCTATCTTACATCTTCATCTAGTTTTTCCTCCTTTTTATGGAGCACTCAAATAGAAATTTGAATGACAAATCACCATATAAACACCAACTTACTTGTCTATTCAATTTAACCTCATCACACAACAAAATATATATGAAAGGTAACTTCACAGTAATATTATTTTATTTTTATTTTTACATACAACTCATATTATAAAACACCATTGATAAAAAGTCAATTCTAGATTGCATAATATTTTGGGATCTAGGCTGCATTATGACACCCTTGGGTTACGGTGCACTAGGAATCATTCTTGGATTAGTAAAATAAAAATGAAAGGGAAATTAAGATACATGATTCTAATTTCATAGTTATATATTTTTATTTTATCACATACATTATATTTAATATTGATAATAATGATAACTAGAATTAAATTTTACAATGAAATAAGGTTTACTTGGGTTTTCATGTTCAACTTGCCTTTCCTTGTGTGCCCTCTTGCCTTCCTTGCATATCACTTATGTGGGACATTTTATGGATAATGTGTATTATTTTCACTTAGCACTTCACCATGTGGGTAGGATAACCCTATATAATCACTTCCCTACTCTCAATTGCATCTATTATTGTAGGAGATGAGAGAAATGGTGCCAAAATTGGCTCAAAAGTTTGTCATAAAGGTCTAAAATGAGGTATTCCCTCTACCCTTACCTCTCATCTATAGGTATGTATATTTGGTGATTATATTGAAATTACATGTAAATGGTATGAAAATTGATCACTTATTATGTACTTTTTTTGTTTGGTTACCTTGAAAGAGTCTCTCTAGAATTAGTTTCACCACCACCAGGAGCCTACGGTCATCTATGGGATCAGCATTAAAAACCACACCAACATTTTTTTCCTTTTTTTAATTTTAAAGAGCCATCTAAAGTTCAACCCCTCCTTGATAAAAATATTTAATTGTTTTTATAAAATACACTCTTGATTTTATCCAACTAGAGCTAGGAATTCAAAGCCATAAACCAAGCCTCTCTAAGAGTCCCCATCTACGTTGAGCCTCCTAGCCTATCCAAGCACCTTTGGTTGTTTATAGATCAAATATTTTCCCCATTAGGCACATTGTTTTTTAATATAAATCCATCTGGTTATCCTTCCAACCCAAAAAATGGGTTTTCATCGAGGTGGACCTATCCAAAGACCTGAAAGAGTTTATTAATATCTTGGTTAGTGATGCCCATTGGGTACCAAAAGTGGTATAATTCAATGTACCTAACACTTTCTTCCAATGTTAGGCATTTGACCATTGTATCAATTATTGTCCCCTTATATGATTTTCAAATCCTTGCTCAACCTATCAGTAATCCAATAAAACTAAGGTGGTAGAAAATAGGGATGATTTGACTAGGTTCAACTATAAGAAACCTCAGTTAGGGTCAAAACCCTCCTCTCTAGAAACTTCTTATCTAATAATCAAGCCTTCTCAAGAGATAACCACCTCACCTTCCCTTGTTTCTCTACTCTCCCAAGTCCAACAATGCCTAGTTTTTAACATTTATTATGATTATAAGTTGCCTCACATTGGGATATCCTTAAAAATTTTCTCTTTCTCTTGGTAATCATGTATCCCAAACCATGGTGGTGGACACTCTCCCTGAGGCAAGCATGGGGATACATACCACTCTATCATGTTGGGAGGTTCTTCTCACCTAGACCAGTGTAATAATTTTATAATGTTAGTTAATTTTTATGATGGATAGGTGGAGTTCCACTTGGATGATATTTCTCAATTAATTTTTTATCATGGACTATTCAAGGTCTTACATAGTCTTCCATTAAAATAATGTATGCATGCTACCTATCAATGAATAAGTTATCTAATTTTTGTTTATCTGCATGAAGTTAAATTTACAAGTTTTATTTTGTAAACTTCCCTACATTGTATTTGGCATGATGTCATCTAGTTTTACACTATGCATGAGGATGGGCATGGTATTTCTATCATATTAGTTTTACCTAAGTTGTCCACCTTTATTATTTCAATGGGGGAGGACCCATCACATTAGGGTATTTGCATCGTATTAATTATTAAAGGTCATTCATTAGGCATCCTCAACATTTACATCCTTAATGATGGTCTTGAAAGTTTTTTACTTTGGTGATCCTTAACTAACAACCTCCCCACTGCAATGTGGTTTGTGTTCAAGGAATTTTATATGATTTAACATTCTAAGGACAAAGTTAGAGTCTTGCCTCTGAGGTGGTGCATTAGAGAACATGAATCATGGTATTTTTTCAAGAATAAATGGGGTCTTGTCAACCAACTCCTCTAGAGACACTCAATTCATACCACGGTGTTAGTTTACATGGTCTAACTATTGTGCTAGGGATTACCCCATGCTCAATTTTTTTGACTGTTATATGATGTTAGAGTAAAATATTTTATTCATTTCTAATATTAATGGTTAGATTTTCAATGTTTAATCTGATTTGGTTCTCTCCTATCATACTCTAATTCATATATAGTGGAATGGGTTTCAAGGATGTACAAGGTACCATATAATCAATTAATTATTAGTACATATATCCTAGGTCATGATGGTACTATCCACTTGATTTATCAAATTTAAATCTTGGATCTCTGACCTCCTCATAGTGGTAGCTATATTGAGTAGTGGAATGATGCCATTCTTCACAACACCACATTTTCTAGCCATAATGGGAAGCAATTTATGCACATTAAGAAGCGTAATGAGGGGGTTATAGGTAAGTAATTACAAATGTTATCCTCCACTATTGAGTTTAGTTATTTGATACTCATTTACATAATAGTATTACCTCCATCAAACAACACATTAAGGTGGTAGTTAGCCATGCTGTTATAAAGGCACAATTATGCACTCAACTACATTGTATCAAGGTTGAAGGTAAAACCCAAAATTAATTATTTAATTACCTTAGGGCCAAATAGTCTTGTGATTAGATGAATACCATCAATTCAACTCAATTTAGGTTCACCATACTCCCAAACATCTCAACTTACATGAAGCACTACTAACTACTGTTCAAATCCGAGGAGGCCAAAGAAAAAATCTCTCGAGTTCTATAATAATTCCTTGATGTGGTTCCTAGTACAGTTAGAGTAGAAAACTAACAACTCTATGGATCACCCTTAACCATCTAGGATATTATTGAGGCTCTCCAATACATGATAATTGATAAGCCCCTAATCCTCAATGGTTTCCCATGTGAATATTATAAGTTTACATGGGAACTTGTAGGGATATACATGCTTTTGGATAATAAATAATCCCTATAAAACCATTATTTGGGAGCTTTAATTAATGTAGTCAATATAAATATTATACCCAAAATTTGCAATCTAAAGCTAATAACCATTTGGCAGCCCATTACTTTTGTGAATGTTTACTAAAAAATTCTCACCAAAGATATTATCAATTAGATTCATTTTATTATTCCCATAACTATTAGACATGAACAAAACAGGTTTATTAGAGAAACATGCATTCTTGATAATCTCATTACAGTCTAGGAAGGCATGAAATGATCTAGATTTTCATGTTAACACATCATTTTCCTCAATCTTTACTTTAAAAAATCCCATGATTGTATTTAATGGCATTTTATCCTTGTTATGTTAATGGATCTAGGTTTTTGATAGTATTTTGATTTTGTAGTCTCAACTTTACTATCAGTTGCTTTAGCCTATCTGACCATTAATGGTTTTAAGTCTTATAGCATTTTCCTAAAATGATCCATAAGAAAATACTTACATATTTTTATGGTGCTATATGTTCTCCCATCATAATAATCAGGATATATTCTTGCCTCTAAGGATAAGAGTGGGTTATTCTGAGGTATCTCTTTACTTGATTTCTCTTCCTAGCTTATCAATGTGAATTTTGTAGATGACATTTTCCTCACACTAAAATAACAAGATCAAAAAATAATAGAAGCTACTAAGTTTATTAATACTTTTTTTTTGGCCTCTAGATGTTGTTTTTAATTGAGTAAGACTTGATGTTTTATAAAAATTATGATGCCTATACTTTATTGGATCCTTTAGCTTAATTCGAAGTGGATTGCACATGGACAAAAATTTAAATTTATTGACATTTTATTTTCATTTGAATGATCTTTGAGTGAGCTATGCAAGTATGTCATCAGAAGAGTGGATAATAAAGTTGAATATTTGATTAATAAGCCATTATATTTAGATCAGAAATTCCAAATTTGCACCAAGGTTATGGATACTACCCATGTTTATTATTCCTCCTTTTGGGATATTTCAAAAGCATCTTATGATAACATTCAAAATTCTCAAGATTTTTCTTTTTTTAAAACACAAACATTATAATGGATTCCATCATGTGGCCTAGATATTTTGTTCTTTCCTTGAGAAAAAGGAGGCATGGGAATTGTTTCCCTTTATAGATAGAGTTCAACCTTTTGTCCAAAATGTGTTGTGCACACCATTAAAGTTAATTAGGCATAAAATATCTTGATAAGGCTCTGTATATCCTTTTGGGAACCCTATAGTAGACCCAGTTGGAATAATATAGGATTCCACTCCCTTCTCATCACTATGGCTCTTATTAAAATTGAATGATTTTTTGTTGCCAAAAGCATATGGAAACATTTTGAAGTTTTTAAACTCAAATAAAATATATTGGGTATGATTTTCACAATGGTATCTATTTCAGTGATAATAGCATCAAGTGGAACCCTATTATGATAGGCACTAATGTTTTTTTGGATGAATTTAAATCCATAAAATTCTTTTAGAAAGGTATCTTTACTATTTAAGATTTGGTTTTTGATAGGGACTAGACTCCTTGGCCTAATTTAAAAGTTAAATTTCAAATAAACACTAATGACCTACTTTCTATCCTTCACATTCAATATATTATTCTCAATGTTATGCTTCACAAGTTTGGCTAAAAATTAACTTGAGCATGGTAGAAGGATTGGTGGTGGAATTCTGACACCCATTTCAAAAGTTATTCTCTATTAATTCTATACAAATTCATTATTCCCTTTCCCCTTACTCTCCACAAGATCAATAGGTGTCAGGGGGTTAACTAATCCCCCATAACTTGGCTTATTAGTCTCAATAAAATATGGAATTTTGGGTAGAACTTAAACTTTCACACTTCTTATGGTGTCTCATTTATCAAAATCTTCTTCTTGGTGAGAGGATATATCACATGAGTGCTACTCTACCCAAGTATCCTACCTAATAATAGCTCGAGTTAGTCAAGCACCTATTTTGGTTCTTACCTCGAGCCCAATACTCTTGGAATTGATTCATAGTCTATTTCAACCTTATCAAGTAGCCTTATTCTTGATGGATTATGTGAATCCAAGGGAGTTGGCCGATTGGCCAACTTCTATGAATTTTTGTGGATTTTTTATGGAAATCTATAAATAATGTTATATTCAACAATGATTAATTTTATTATCATTTTTAGATTAAGAAAAATGTTTCTATTATTTACTCATCTTGCATGTCGGTTCAATCATAAATAAACAAAGTTTTGATGGAATTCTACCACCTCTATGAGCTATTGGACCAATGGGGTAGTGTCCCCTGCACTATGAGTTAGGTATGTTATGATAGACCACCCTTGGGATATCCACCACCACCTCCTAAGAAGTGTAAAAGATGGTAATGCAATTAGAGCCATTTATCCCATTGTTTTCATTCAAGGTGCTAGGGATTACCATCATTACATGGTGAAATTGACACAAACCCCTCTAACATAGGCTCTTGATATGACCTCATACCCCTTAGATGATTAGGTGGCCCCAGATCCTCCTGCTACAGAACCTTTTGATTTAGCATACCTATCACCATAGAATGACCCTCCACATCCTCCCTCACATGTTGTAGCTAATTCTTCATTTCTCTATTGTCTAAATTCTTTGTTTCTTATTGCTTTTTTGTGTTGATCTGCATTTTTTTCCTATGGTGAGGAGTTTGATATGTGAATGCCAATTAACTAATTTTCTATGTAACCTTTATTATTATTATTATTATTATTATTATTATTATTATTATTATTATTATTATTATTATTATTATTATTATTATTATTATTATTATTATTATTATTATTATTATTATTATTATTATTATTATTATTATTATTATTAGTAGTAGTAGTAGTAGTAGTAGTAGTAGTAGTAGTAGTAGAATATATGATATCATGAAGCATTCTAATAGTAATATTGATTATAATTAATTTGCCATGTAGGCTTTCTACTTACAATATTGATTTTTTTTCATTTCTTTGTATTTAAAAACCTTTCCTTACATTTGTGAGCCTAAACAACTTAGAGAGATGTTTCAAAAAATATTTTTTAAACAAATATATATATATATATATATATATATAATATTTTATTAATGGTAAAAGTGGGTTCCAACCCATTACAAAGAAAAACAAAAATGGTCACCAGATAAAAAAAACAAGCCAATAACAAAACCAAAAAATAACCACCACTATATGAATATTAGAAAAATAACAAAAAACAACAAAAACAACCACAAAATCTATGGGAAAAAATAGAGGAATTAGGACCCGTCAAAATTATTTTCATTTTGTTATCTAAGGGTCATTTGAAGATTTTTTGAATAATTCGTTCTTCAATTTTTTTTGTTAACAAAAATTATCCAATCTCCTCCATCATCATGAAGGATAGGAATAGAAATTTCCAGAACAAATTCTAATTTATCCAAAGGTAACTATGTTAATTAATCACTTTTTGTATCCTCATGTAAAACTGGGTGATATCTATTATCCTTCCCCAATGGGAGAAAATCTTTAACTACTCTTTCAACTTCATTTTGGGACAAAATGGTATCATCTTCTGGTTTATCTGAATCACTCTCTGACTCATTACTCTCATTGTCTTTGAAAACATTAAAATGCTTAGGAAGATCATCCTTCCACCAATATAATATTAATATGTCAACAATACTTTTCATATTTCAAAATATTAATAGAATTCTAACTTTAAAGTTTTACAAACAATAGTCTCATTATTCAAACAAATGAAATATCCACATCACAAAATTAAATGACAATGATATTCCATTTTTCAACTTGTACTTATCAACATTCAATATGTTAAGCTTTACTATGAAGTGACACCATAACTAGAGGACCATAAAATGTGTGATATGCTTAATGGCCAATGTTATATGTTAGGTTCAAAAGCCTCAATTTTCTCATAAATTTGCATACAAAACTTATTTTATTTCCACTAATAGTTTTAGTTTATTCGACAACCCTAATAGTCTATATAAGATATGGTTTCAAAAAGTGAGAATTTTGTGCTTTTCCTAACATGTTTACTATTTTATAGGCTTTTATTTTGAATCAAAGGCCTTATTTAGAAAAATACAATGAATTTTGGACAAATATAATGAAAAAGTATATGGATATTTCAGTTCCTTAATAAATTCTAATGTTCAAAATTATTACTAGGAATTTGATTTCCATTATTATAATGACTTTTAAAAATTCTAATAAAAAACATGGTTACATGTAAGAAGAATGAGTAATAAAAATTTAAAAAATTTAATAATGTATACACATAATTTTTTTTTTCATTTATTACTTTAATGATGGTTTTTCATATATTGGCATGTTGGTGTGTCAATCTCCCCAAGTGCATGTCTTGAGGAGGGTATTTAGAATCACGTGGGATCAGCTAGTAGTATTTAGGATATATTTTTTCATAATACTTTTTCATACCTTCACATTCTAATCTTCTCTGAGCCTCTTTCTATATTTCCTCTTCATTTAAATTTCATTTAGTCTTTCTAACTACCCTACATTTCTAATGTATTAGCTAGGTTGATACAATCTATTTTGTCTTTATATTTCATTTTTAATATATTCCTTTGGTTTATAATACTTTTGATATCATCCTTGTCAATTGTGTTTATCAACCTAGATGGTATAGTTATGTGTTAGTTAACATATTTCTAATTGTATCAATATAGATGATAGTGTTGGCTTAAATTTTAGGATTGGTTTTGGTAATTGGAACCATAGATATAGGGGTCATATTATCATTAAAAATTAGAAAATTAATGTACTCACTCTTATTTTATGCTCTTAAGTAGTAAAAAAAAGAGTCATGGGTTTAGAGTCTCATTCTTTGATGTCTAATCTTGTTAAAGGTCTTTCAAGATCAATAGGAAGAGTTGGGTTAGAGAGTTGCACTAGTATTATGAATCTAAAACTTAGGATATATAGGTGTTATATTTTTCATTTCTTGTCTTTATCTTACAACATCACATGGAAACTTCTACTTGATTCATGTGGAGAGATTGATGTGTTAATGAGTCCACCCAAATTTAAGTATTTTTATCCCTATTCTATTTTATTTATTTATTTATTAGATAGACTAAATTTTTATTTATAGAGTGGATATTGATATTTATCCTTTCTTATGCTCCTCCTTATACTAAATAAGCTTTTATAGTTATATAGTTTCTTAGAATGTCCATTTATCAATTTAGGTTCCATAGAACCCTCATTGGTAAACCATTGCATTAGTTAATTTCTTAATAATTTATAATGTTTAAACTATATTAGATCTAGGTTACCTTCATTTTTTAGTTCCTTACACATAATATACACATTGGTTATAAATCTGGTCATATTTAAAACCAAAAAAAAACTTTAATATTGAAAAAACAAATGTCACTTAATTAAAAGCTTATATCTAGGGATATAATTTCAAATTAATTGTTTAACCACACGGTGAATCACAATATTTCATTTTATTATAATTATTTTAATTATACTAAGAGCCATTTTAAAATAGTAGGATGAGGAAGTTGAGGCATATGCCGTTGTGTTCATGAAATAAAAATTAGGATAAATATTAAATGAATATAAATTAATTTCTAAAAATAATAATATTAGAGGGTAACATTATGATAAAAAGAACATATGCGATATATTAAAAAAAAAAACATGTATGATAAAATTTTGAAGATAAGGAAACACAAAAAAGGAAAAGAAGAATAAATCAGCTAAGAATATTTAATAAATGCATTGTACTTTCTATTGTAAATTATTCATTATAAGTTTTGTTGGCCTTGCTAGGTGCACTATTGGTTATGATGGTACACTATCAACCTAGTAGGTGTGGCTACACTACCTTGATGGCTCCACTATATCTTTTATTTATAAAACTATAAGTTAAGAAAAATAGTGGTAAAGAACATATATGCATCATGTGTGGTAGGCTAGGGTTTGAGTTTTCCACATAGCTAAGAAGAGTGTCCCTCTTCCTATGTTGAATTTTATTTTAGATAATGTGTTATAGTTATTTTTACTATTGGAATACTTCAAGATATCATATATTACAAAAAATAATAATATATGAAGGTTACATAGTAAGGCAGTTATTTGCTATTCACATCTCAAACTTCATGCCAGAGGAAAATACCAAACTCAAAATATAAAGGGGAACAAATAACAAAGTTTGACTAAATATGAAACTCAATAATAAACACTAATATTAATTAAAATCAATGACACTTGAGCGAGGGGCTAGAGGATTTTCCTTTAGAGTTAGAGTAGCCCAAGTGGAAGGCTTTAAGCAAGGAGGATATGGGGCCATCCAGTCATCTAGGGGATATATAAACATATCAATAACCCAATAATTAGTAGGCTACATATGAGAATTGATGAAATAGGAGAGGCTCTATGAGAGGGATCTATGCCAAATTTGCCATGTGATGATGGTGAGCCCCACCCTCTTGGATAAAACAAGGGGAGAAATGGCTATGGCTTCAAGAATGGCTTTTGTGCCTTTTGGGAGGGGTGATAGTGGTCCCTAAGGCATCCCATGTGGTTGCACCTAATTGATAGTTCATGGGGAACTCCCCTACTGATCCAAAAACCCCTAGAGGTGGTGGACATCCATAGCCACATTATTAGTTTCGACATGAATCTGCATACATGATAAAGATATAATGTAGACCTTCTCGTTAAGTGAAAAATCACAAGAAAAAGCATCATTATTAAAAATAGAAATAATTCTCACCTTCCATAATTGGAGAAGAATTATGGATTTGAAAATTTTCCACAAAAAAATAATATAAGTTGGCTGAGTTACCTAGAAAAATAAGTTACCAAGAAAATGGCATATGGTGATAAGGTTAGAATAGGCTATAAATCCATTTTCAATAAAATTGGCCATGTGGATAGAACCAAGATAATTATTTAAACAAATCAATCCAATGGAATGTAGGACACTTTGGTGGATCATTTCTCATGTGAGAGAATCACTCCCCAAGTGGGATGCCTTGTTAGACAAGGCACCACATAAAGTGGGTGAGCTTCGGTTTGATTGTGACATGTCAAATTATTGTACGCCAAGTTATAGGAGAGGATTTAAGTACCCAACACCTATTGATCATGCAAAGTTTAGGAGAGAAAAGTTTCATGACTTGATACAAAATGCCTAGAGAATAATTCTTGAAATGGATGTCACAATTCCAAAGTTGGTCTTTCCACCAAGGACGACAAGGCTAGAAAACAAGATTATAAAGCATAACATCAACAAGCATATCTTTAATATGAAGCACATAAGGTAAGTTGGAATTATATAATTTTGAAATTTAAATTTCAAATAAGGGTAAGGAATGTAGTCTCTAGTACAAACCAAATAGTGAATGGTAAGAATAACTTTTTGAAATAGACTAAGGACTTTGATTCTTAGAAATTTTTATAACATAATACTAATGGTTGTCATAATGTAAGACCTCCAAATT
>JARHVA010002951.1:1350000-1405000 GCA_037957365.1 Torreya grandis
TATATATATATATATATATATATATATATATATATATATATATATATATATATATATATATACATACACACACACACACACACACACACACACACACACACACACACACATATATATATATATATATACACACATACACACACACACACACACACACACACACACACACACACACACACACAGATATATATATGTGTGTGTGTGTGCATGTATCTATATATAGACACATACATATATACACACACACACACACACACACATATATATATATATATCTGTATATATATGTATGTATATATATATATATATATATATATATATATATATATATATATATATATATATATATATACATATATACATATATACATATGTATATGTATGTGTGTGTGTGTGTGTGTGTGTGTGTGTGTGTGTGTGTGTGTGTGTGTGTGTGTGTGTGTGTGTATATATATATATACACATATACATATATATATATATATATATATATGTATATATGTATATATTTATATATACATATGTATATATACATATGTGTGTGTGTGTGTGTGTGTGAGATTATTTATTATGTTGACACTAGTTGACTTATTAAGAAACAATTATAATCTAAGTTGTAACTTTAACCTAATTACTTAACGATGTTGCAAATTCAAATATTTACCCTTTTGTATTTTATTTTAATTAAATTTTGGTTACCATAACAACTTAGATAAAATATAATTACACTATTATAATTTATTAAAATTTTACAATATACAAAAATTATTTTAGAATATTTATATTTACAATTTTATTATTTTGCAAAAGTATGTATTTAAGTATAAAATTAATTTTTTTTAATATTATATATTTATAAGATTTAAATAAATTAAAACCTATAAAATTGTGTATTATAGATAAATAAATATTTCATTAAGTCAAATATATTTAATACTTTAATTTATTTAAATAATTTTATCATTAATATAAGAAGAGTTTGATAAGGATCAAAATATAATTTTAAAAAATTGAATAATACTTAAAACATGTTTAAAGTGTCCAAAAAATAATATGTAAAATTATAGTTTAGAAAAAATATTAATTATACAAAATCTATATTGACAACATTATTTTCTTGACATAAACTCCCAAAAAATATGACTAAATTTTGTACATCTTTATTGAGATACAATTATCATTCATGTTCCAATTATCAACTTAATTTAAAATATTAATAAAAATTATATATATATATAAATATATATATATATATATATATTATTTATTTATTTTAAATTTATATTATATTAGATAATAATTGATCTATATTAATATTTTTCATGAACTTCAATAATATTGAAAATAACGTACCAATACTTTGGTTATAATTTTCTAACTGGAAAACTAATAATGAGAAATGTGTCAATATTGTGTTGGAAATATTAAAAAAAAAATACCAAAAATGGTATGCACGTAATTATTGTGTGTGCAGTAAAAACTGTTCGCTTGAGCTAGTCTTACACCCAATTATTGGGTGCAATGTTAGGAGCATGCCATGCTAATTTAGTTTACCTGCTTAGACACTTCAAGGATGATAGATTCTTAAAAATAAATCTTAAAGAAGAGGATGATTAACTAATTATAAATTTCTCAAGCTAATGCTTTTTTTTTAAATGTGTTTTTAATGAAGTTGGAGTACCAGTGTTTGAATATGCATCAAATATACGTTAATGTTCATGTTCAGCTTTTTACACATAGTTCATGTTCTAAAACACCATTGATAGAAAGATTAATGTTAGACTCTATAATAGTTTGGGACCTAAGCTTCATTATTGGTTCAAATAGAATAAAAATGGAGAAATTAAGAGATATGATTATAGTTTCATATTTATATACTTTTGGTTTTCCCATGCACATGTTGTTGAATATTGATAATAGTGAGTATTGGAATTGAGTCAGCCACAAAAATTGGATCCATCAGGGTTTTCATAGTTACATTTTCTTATGTGATTTATTGCCTTCCTTACCTTTTTTTTATGTGATTTCTTGTCTTTCTTACATGTCATTTTTGTGAGATTTTATAGGAATTATATGTATTAATTATTTGACACTCTGCGTTATGGGCATGTTAGCCCTGTATAATGACTTCTCCACTCTCAAATACAATTGTTGTTATAGGAAAGTAGGGGAATGACACCCAAACGAACTCAAAGTTTATGATAAAGGTCTATGACAAAATACTCCTTATGCTCTTCCCTCTCAACCAAAGGTATATCTTTTTGGTGATGTTATTTTAATGTAAGTAGAACTTACAAAACCCAAGATCTATACCAATAATCTAAACAAAATAAAATTGATGAGCTAACCCACAAAATCTACTTTGATTAAAATAAAAGTTTCACTATAATTTAGTTCATACAATGTGTTCCAAAGATTTAACAAATTTAAATAAGATCACTCGAATTAATATGCCTTCTAGGTGAAACATTCATTAGTTTTATTCCCAAACACTTGTCTTCTCCTTGGTAACAATACAACCATTATGAGAAGCATTCCATAATTGATAAAACCATACTAAGTTGGTGCTTTATTTGTCCCTTTTAAAGAAAATGAATACTAAAAAACATTTAAATATTATAACTTCTACTAAAGAGATGTTTTTTCTAAAAAATAACATTGATTCACAACAAGAATATATCAGAAAAATACCCTTTCCATGTTCACATCTTGTCATGTGCATCTCACGTTCAATATTTGTTGGTATCTACACTCTTCAATTTATTAAATCCTACTTTTACAATATTCATAAAGAATGTATACTCCCTAGTCTTAGAATGAACTCAACCCATTAAAAGGATTTCAGATTATTGAATTGAAGTCAAACAATACTTTAAGCAAGATGATCCTAAAGGAGTACTAGGCTTCAATTATACTTCTTAGGCAATATTTAAACATTACCCCTTACCAACTCTTATATTCTAGTTGTTTCTCCATTAATACTAATAATTTTATGGTATTTGGAGTACACAAACTTTTCTCAATGTTCCTTCCAATGTTTTAGGGAATAATCAAGGTATATCAATCTTCAAAACTAAAATAATTCCTTTCTTTCAATCAAGATATACAAGCTTCGATCAGGTGAAAATGAAATTAACCCTCTTATCTGGTTCCATGTGTCTTCTAATAATTAATAACTCCTTTTTTCACTAAACAATACAATATCAACTCTTCATTATAAAGATTTCATCTATTTCGACTGAATTTAACCTTTAGAGCTAGTAGACATAAGAGGCTTGAAATGCTTATTGTAAGAATTTTGCTTCAATTTATGAATTTAAGAGTTTGATATATCTTTGATTAAGTTATTTGAATAGAATTCAACACTACCTAACTTTTACTAGGCTTGAAAATACAAAATTTCTCAAAACAGAGATAATACTAATTGAACTAAGTCATATGTGACTGAGTTTTACCCGTAATGTTTTCAATGTTTATACAATAAACTTAAAATAATATTTATTTTGAATATTAAATAAAAATATACTAGATTCTAGTTTTTTAGATTTTATGGCTAGTTTTAACTTTAGAAAATTGATTTTTAATTTTGTGTAAACCCTAGGTAGAGTTGATAAGAATATACAGGGCATGAGAGTGAATAAATCAATATATTTAGGTTTTAATCATTGAAATAAATGTTTCAACGTTTTATTAACTAAGCATTACCTTCATACAACTTATTCAATCATTATCTAGACTTAAACTTTCTTGAAATACTCAAAACTAGACAAGGATTGACAAGAAATAGTACACAGTCCTCTATATACTTCTTGAAACTCAATCTTATTTGTCATATATTAATGAATTAACACTTGAAAAACCATTTACACATACCTTATATTTGATAATGATAATGATAATCAATATTTCACTTGGAGAGGAAGTATTTTGTTTCTTTCATTAACAAGAAGGAATATTAAATCAAGAACTTAACAATCTTCAGAACCTTGCTTCCATTAATATATAAATTTAAGATGATCTTATCATTTCTAAAACTTAAACACACTTTACTATATACATTTAAATATCCTATAATCTTATAAAACTTTCAATATTTATTGAAACACCACCAATTCTACATCATTAGACCCCACAAGGTCTTACAAGAACATAAATAGACTTACAAGGCTCCTTACCAAAGCATTATCATTCTTATTATTAAAAACATTGTTGATACATCACTCTTACATTTCTCATAAAACTTATAGAGATCATCCTATGATGGCTTGATCATTATCTTACACAACTATGTTTCTAGTCTTGGTTTATAGACCAAGTTTATCTCGATTACATTTAAGTCTTCAAACAAACATGATATGTTTATCGTAGCTCGCATGTTTGATTTTTTATTTCTTTGGCCTTTTAGAGATTTTGACTTGATTGAATCTGAACATCATTTACAAAAAGTAATTATGGACATTACATTACCATTTATTTTTTTCTCTAAACCTAAGACACACTAATATTCCCTTTCTATTATATTTTATTTTCAAATTTCCCAACATGAATTTTTGGATAGAAAATTTTAACAATGAATTTATGGACTATACAAGAAGCATGAAGCCTAAAAAGGATCCCTATTATCAAATATACCTCCTAGAACCTACTAAACAAAAAGTTGATATTATTTATAAAATTTAAAGATGATGCTCCTTCATCATACTCCCCAAATAGAAAACTTTTGATCTTCATCTCAAATGATGTTTCTTTCTCTTCTTTCAATTCTGCATTTTCTTATTTTGTTAAATTCTTATTTTAATTACCTATTTGTTTTCTCAAACTAATGGCTAATAAATATGACAATGCACCTTTGATTCACATTTAGACCTTATTTTTGATAGCCCTTTTAGTGCTTCACCTCCATAGAAAAAAATTCATTAAAACAATAATTCATTTTGACATTATGTCTTTGGTCAATTTTCCATTTGTCTTCTTTACAAGCATGATGCTCATGCTTCTGATTAAGGATATTCATACTGATTCGCTCTTTAGGTGCTTTATTCTTCACCTGATTTTTAGTCTTAAAATTGAATCAACTTCTTCCTTTTCAATTTTTTTCCTACAAATTTGCATATCATCAATGTTTGATTTATCTAAACTGCTTTCATGGCTGCAGTTATATTTACAATCTCCCTTTTACCTTAGTTTTTTATTTTCACAAGAAACCAAGTTGTCATACAAATAATCTATTTCTATTTTTCAATTTTTGAATTACCTTTTTTTCATCATTTCATCTTCCTACTTCTTCTCTTTAGAATTCACTAAGAACGTATCTTTTTCATTTGAGACCTCAATTTGGGCCTCGTTTTTGACATATTATATACCTTTATTTCCAAATGCACACAAAGGGTTATATTTAAAACATGGATGTGTAATTGCCTCCTTGACTTCTTTCTTTTTAAAGCCCTTTATGTGGTTCATGAACTAGTTTACCCCCTCTATAACATCTATTTCTAGCATATGACCTTCTTCTAGTTCATAAATAACCAATTTTTGTCTTCTCAAAAAACTTTCCTCTCTCCTTAACGTATTTTTCATTTCTTTAGTTTTCTTTCTCTTAACTAGTAGTTTCACAAGACATTTCATGTTATTTGTCATTTTCAAACCATACCATTGGTTTTCCATTTATTTCATGTACTCTATCATAATATCCATCTCCTTCCTCATTTGTCTTATCTCATTTATCTATTCTTCACTCATCATTTTTTTTTCTTTCCTCATTTGGTACTTCTTTATCAATGTCCTTTCATTTCCATTACTTTACCTCCCTTTGTAACCCACCCTAGGTTTAAACTATTCTTTTCACACCTATTTATCTTCTTTTTAGTCTCACCCAAGTCTTTTTCACCAGAGTCTTTAGACTCTTAGTCCAAACATTTTACACCTTGGAACTCTCTAAGCTTCCATGAGATTTATCTTTCTTAACTTCTCAATCCTCAATGGGCTTCAAACTTCTTGAACATTTTCTTTTCCTTTCTTATACTCTATTCCCAATGTCTGCCCACCATTTTTCTAGTGCACCCTTTCATCCATGCACTCAGAGAGACTAAGACTCGATGAGTTACTACAAGATAAAAATCATAAATAATTGATAATGTTTGAAAATATTATGTCTATACATATGCCCCACTTGAAGCTCATCATGTGTCACTCAGGTGTAGTGAGGGATGGTGCTTCAAAAAAAGAACATAGAAACACACAACAGTATCAAAGCTAAATAAATTATAGTATTTTAAAGCATAAAATAACTGAATGTAAATGACTAAAATGAAAAATAAAATTAATGTATGCCTAACTTGACTCACCTTTATTGATGAAAGGTTGTGTACAGTGTTTGCAGTTTTGATCATGGAGGGTGTGGAGATAGCTTTCGATAAACTAAAGGATACAAAACTAAAGAGAAAAAACAAATAAAAATAGGAAAACCAAGATAATTGAAATGTGTAGGCATGGCATTCTTGGAAATTTGGTAAGCTACGATGATAAATGTTAAGTTAGGACCAAATGACCAAGATTAAATTTAGAGTAAATAAGGTAACCAAAAAATGAAGGCAACTGAATAACCAAAAAATCAAACAAGTATACCTTAAGTAATAAACGTAAACAAACCAAGTCAAACTAAGGATACATGTAAAAAATGTAGTCAAACATCAATGCAAAAGTAGAAATGATCCATACTTAAACAAATATGGGTAAGAAATGGTAAAACAACATTGATGAGTGAGAAGTAACAATCCTTACTCAATAATCAATGGAAAAATTACACAAAAGGGAAAACAACATTGGTGAGTGAGAAGTAACAATCTAAACTCACTCAACAATGGAAAAATTACTTAAAAATAGAAATAGACATAGTTATTATAAAAAAGAAGTACAAAAAAATATTGAAATGGATGTAGTTATACAAAAAAGGGGAATGACAATGGAAATTTTTCAAATAAAACCATGTAAATTATAGTCCCTCAATCATACTATTTCATTCTAAGGATAGATAAAACCAAAACAAATTTTTTCTATCATGTTTTAAGATGTGAAGAAGAGGGAATATAGAAATGGGTAAATGAGTTTAGAATCAAACTTAGCTATCAATGGCAGAATGAAATAGAGGGAGGGGTTGGAGGAAATGAAATAAAAATCAAGGTACATA
Organism: Torreya grandis; assembly: GCA_037957365.1. Classification (NCBI taxonomy): domain Eukaryota; kingdom Viridiplantae; phylum Streptophyta; class Pinopsida; order Cupressales; family Taxaceae; genus Torreya; species Torreya grandis. The sequence continues at coordinate 1,357,187 of JARHVA010002951.1, forward strand.
AACTCTTTATTAAAGTCAAGCCACTAAAATTAGGTTTGTCAACATAAGAGGACATTCTACATTAAGGACTCTAAATAATTTTTCCTAACCACAAAAATATTGGGTCATCAAATGAAATATGAATATCATACCATGAAGGCTATATTAATAAAAATTAAAATTGACCTACCTTCCCATAACATATTCCTTTTTCCTTAGGACCCCCGATAGAGTCATTTGTCTACCTCGAATATTGGGTACTTGCATGAGAAATTAGATAGCACTATGGATTTTTTTGAAATATAATAGTCCAATTTAATTACCTACTACACCCCAATGTACCTTATCTATATCATGAGGCCAAATGTGAAGTTTGAGCTTCATGAGATGTGCTATAAATCACATCTTTTGGTGTGATGTTGACTTTTTGATTTTTAAATTACCTTTTTACCATTGAATTTTTTATAAGATTTGGATTTTCAATTATGTATTTTTATATTCCTATTCCATAAAGATATAGAGGACCAAACATGGGTGATAAAAATTATTATCATTTGAAACCTTTAGAATTGGTTTGTAATAAAGAAAACTTAGAGAGCACGGTGTTTAAGATTCTCATTTATTCATGTCAAATAAAAGTGTTTTCTTGATTTTGACCTAATTTTATCTAATGTGAAATAAAATTAAATGAAATCAAGAGGAATGAACATGAAACAATTTTGAATTACTTCAAATAACAAAAATTGTGACAAAGTGAAAAGGGAATATAATGATAAGTAAGTATTATTCCTTATCATAATAATGTATATCAGTGTAAGGAAACATGCTAAATATTTTTTTGTGCAACTTTTAACCATTAATAAATAAAAACTAAAACTCAAAATATAGGATCAAAAACTTGTAACCATTTCTTACCATTATAGAAAAGTAACACTTAATGTAATAAAGGTGTTTTGAAATAATATGGTGATATTATGAGGAGTGTCTAGTCCTATCCATGGTATTACACTGCAACTCATAAATGAGAAACCCAAGTGGATGAAACAAAATAAAAAATGATGTTTGCGAGGATGGCCTAGCCCTATTTATGGTCTTACACTACAACTCATAAAATAAAAATCCAACTAGGTGAACAAAGTATGTGAAACATAGTATTTGTGAGGAGAGCCTAGTCTTATCAATGATCTTACACTACAACTCAGAAAAGAAGATTCCCCATGGGCATAAAAATCTTTATAAATTAGCAAACAAGGTATGAAAAATCAATATATGAAATCAAAAGGAATTCGTGAGGAAAAATAGGTCCTATCCATGGTATTACAATGCAACTCATCAAATAACGAAAGCAAAGCACCACAAGAAGGAACACATGTTTGTGTCAAAGGATATTGTTTCAAAGGGTGAGATACATGTATAAACTTTTCAAAAAGTGTTAGTAGGATAGTATATAAAAGTATGATAAGAAGGGAATTATCTAAGATAAATATTTATTCAAAAATTGTGCATTAGTGAGTTGTTCGAAAGCATTACCTTCATTAGTTTGGAAGTGATAGGTGCTAGGACCAAAAATGTCTTTTACTAAATAAGGGCCTCATAAATTTTTGACATATTTATATTCTTTATAATGGTATAGTCTAATTTAAGTATGAGATCATCAACATTAAAAGTGTAGAATTTAACCTTTTATTATGCTTTTAGGAGATGTGCCCCTTGTATTAGAAATTATGTTGAAGATCAAATAGATAGTGTTCATCAAGAATATCGAGGACATGAAGATTAGATTAACTTAGTTATTTATCATTAATGATACGCTGAATAGATATACAGAGAGTGATAAGTTCAACTCCTATTGGTGATATGGATTCAGAACCTCAGACTAGCGAGAATAGTGTTATCCTAGTTGTAATACATATATTAGTAAGATAGGCCCAAAGTGTGGGATATAAATGAATATGATAATTAGCGTGTGTTTCTCAAATAGTTTTTTGTATAATTTTGTTTAGTATTTTCTTAGTGTCCTAAGCTTGTCCATTGCATTATAGATGGCAAGGTGTGGATATTTTTTGGGAATTTTAAATTTAGCACATAGTTGTTTCATGTCCTTATTTTTAAACTTACCACCATTATCAAAAATTATATTATGGGGAAATTGAAAGTGACAAATGATTTGATTAAGGATATATTTATAAATAGTGGTTCTCATTATATTGATAAGAGGCATGGTGTCTATCCATTTGGTAAAATATTCAATAGCAATAGTGATCAAAACATGACCATCTTATGATCAAGGTAAGTTGTTGATGAGAACTAATCCCCACATGGAAAAATGCCAAGGAGTTTCCAAAGTTTAGATCTCAGCAGGTGGAAAATGGATTAAATCATCATGAATATGGAAAGGATTACACTTTTTGGAAAAATTGATAGCATCTTTTTGTAAAGTAGGCCAAAAGTATCCCATATATAAACATTTGAATGTTTTAGGATGTCCACTATAGTGGCCACCACAAATTCCCCCATGTTCTTGTTCGAGGAGAGGAGGGACCTATTATTTTAGTACATAGTGGAACATGGTACCTTATACATTATGGTAATAAATGGTGTTGTATCATAAGACACATTTTTAAAAATGCTTATGTATTCTAGTATTTTCATGAGAATCTATGTTTGGAATATTGGTTTGATGTTTAATGAATTGGATGATGTTTTTTACCATGGGATTTGTCAAATAGTGGCAACCTCAATGTGATAGATGAGAAAATCCTGTGGTTGGATAAATGATAATAATTTATCTGAATAATAGATTTGAAATCATTAAGTACTTTATTAGGATGAAATAGGGATGTTAAATAAACAAGAGAATCAACAATAGAGTTTTGATATCTTCTAATTGGATCAATGATAAAAGAGGCAAAATCTTTGGCAAGTGTTATTTCCATTTGATTATAGGTGATAATGTTTCTACTTTTACACTAGTAATCACCTTTAAACACATAGAAGATAAGTTAAGAATCACCCAAACCATGTAGATATGGGATATCTAAGTCAAGTACCATGTTCACACATAATATAAGAGATGTACATTCAGCCATATTATTAGTGATATCAAAGGTTAGCCTAAATTCCATAATATGATGTTACCATGAGGGTTAGGAATAATACAACCTTCCGTAACTCTTTGAAAACATTTGGTGTTATGAAAGTGGAGAGTCTAGGTGTCTTCATATAAATCAATGGCGACTTTAGGAATCTCTTCAATAACTAATTTGAATTTTTTAGTATTAGGAATGATATAGGTATATTCTTGATTATTTACCTCTAAACCAATATTAAAATTATGGAAATAATTTTTAATGTCGATAGCATGATTAAGAACTTTAATATAGTGAATTTTATCATCAAGGAGATTATCTTCAAGGTGATTTATAAAAGGTATGGGTGCTATTGCATGTTTTTCAGTAATGGCTTACCCTTTGAAATATTTTTATACTATGATTCAGAGGTTAAACTCCATTAAGAGAACCATCCACTTGCCAATTATTTCTCTATCTTAAATGATTTGGAGAATAAATGATTAAGTAGATAAGAATGGATAATGATATAGGTGGTTTGATAAAGCATATAGTGATATCACTTTTTCATTGTGAAGTAGATAGCAAGGCAATCATATTATATTTTAGTATAATGTTTCTCATAATCAATGAGGCCTTGACTAATATATTAAATAGTATATTCACTTCTGGTATCATGTTGTTGGGCAAGCATTTCCCTAACTGATATAGGAGTAGAGGAGGTGTAAAAAATCAAAGGATGATAGTTGGAAGGTGGAGAAAGGGTAGGAAAATGGAGCAATGTTTCTTTAATTTTTTTTAATAATTTTTTATAGGGATCATTCCATTATAGATAATTATCTTTATTAATAAGTGAATTAACTGAGTATATGTGGTAAGCCATTTCATGAATGAATCATTGGATTTACCCAAGCTTTCCAATGTATGTGTGAATGTCTAAAATGGAGTGAGGAATGGGAATGTTTACTATAACATTTATTTTAGTGGGATCAACATCAATATGGTGAAGAGAGACAAGGAACCCTAATATTTTATCAGATGTAATGCCAAAAACACATTTATAAGAGTTGAGTCTAGATTTGTACTTGACTAATTGATCAAAGATGTAGGGTAGAATATAGATATTGGTTATGTGGATTTTTAATTTGGTAATGAGGTCATCGATGTAGGTTTTCAAAATTTTGTGTATAAGATCATGAAAAATGTGAGTCATGGCACATTGATAGGTAGTTCCAACATTTTAAGGCTGAAAGGCATTTTAACATTGTAATAAGTGTCCCTTTCCCTAGTGAACATTATTTTGTGTTGGTCTTTAGGAGGTACATGAATTCAATTTTAAATTGAAAAATAATCCATGAGTGACAACCCTTTTTACCCATTAGTGGAATCTATGATAACATCTTTTGAGGGTAACAAAACATTGTCTTATGATAGGTGAGGTTAATTTTGCACAATTATATGCATATATAGATGACCATGGTGACTTTTTTTTTATCAATAAGTAAAATTTTTTAAACCCATTAAAAATAGTCAATCAATTTAATAAACTTGGAATCTAATAGTTTGATAATTTATTTATAGCATAGGGTAGAAACTTCAAGTTGATTTTTTTTTAATTTCTACTAGATGGGTTTGGCATCTATGGATGTGATTATGTTTTGAATAATAATATTAGGGTCAATACCTAAAATTTCCTCATATAACCAACAAAAATTTTCATGATATTTATTGAATAATAATCTAAATTTATCATGTTTAGTCGATGTGAGTTTTCAACAGACTATTAATGGTTGAGGACAAAGAGGGTGTGCCATATTATATTCACATAGTTTATTAATTGAGAATAGAATTTATGTCTTGAAAATGATATAGAACATTGGGAAGATAAGAAATGGGATTCGATTTTAGATCCATGCAAGTAATGAAGTTATTAAAATGAGGAATGTTTAATTTGAAATTCCTATGTTTATGATGTTGCCATGGAAGTTGAGTTTCTATAGCATGGAATAACTCAAGTATGGCTTCATCATTAGGTAACATGGGTAAAGGTCAATAATATTACATGTCTATCTCAATATCAATTATATTATTAACATGGTGATCATATTTAGAATGTATATGTTGTACATCTAATTCCTTGGAATGAAGGAGTAATTTCAAGTGTACATGTAATTATTAAGGAAGATTGATGGGATTTAATTGGATTGATAATAGGTGTATATTTAGAATTATTGGTAGGGAAGGGATTTAGTAGATTTATTAGTGATATAAAAGGCATATAAGGTTTAAAAATATACAAATTTATGAGAGATAAGATTTTTTCAACAACCCACGGTGTATCGAGAAGTGGAGAGTTAACTAGAGGTACATGACCTTCAGATTCTACTCACTATCCATGGAACTAACATGAACATCTCAATTTAGAGCTTGTATTTTTAGGTAAGGTTTATTGATAGTGTTGAACACCCAAGTCTCATGATTGAGCTTGGGCCATGATGTATTTATTGTCATACATGTTATAAATAGGACATGCTTGTGTTTATATAGGATTATTAGAAGGAGAAACACATAGATCACTAAATTTGTGAGGTGACAAGGTTAAAGGGTCTTGAAATAACTTGGCAACTAAAATTTATTATATTTGAAATAATCTTCTATGTAATAATATTCATGTGTATTACATGGAGGAGGAATGTTAGTGATATCATCATTGAGAGGGATGGTATGATCCTGGGGCAATAAGGAATGAGGGAGCCAGTCCACAATGTAAGGAGGTATCTTATTAGTATTGCAAGTGTTTTTAAAATTGTTTAGCTCATCATTGTTAATATAAATAAGAATTTCCTTTAAATGAATATTTTTATTGATGAATTCAAATAAATTTGCACTATTAATTATGAAATAGATGGAATATGATATTGAGATTTGGTGTTTAGAAGCTGAATACTCCATGGATTAGGATCAACCTCATGTTCATAATGTTGACCATTATTGATAAAATTAATACATTGACTATTGAAAGAGGAAATATTCCTCATGCAATGTGTCCATGGATGAAATAAGAGTATATTATAAGATAATGGTAAGTTGAGAACCATGAGATTGGTAAGTATATTTTGGGGTCCAATAGTGAGAGAGATCCAAACATAACTAGCGAGTTTTTTATTGGTCTTATCAAATCCATGACATGCTAGATGACTTTGATTGAAATTTTATTTGTTAAACACAAGTTTTTTAAATATAAAAATATATGTTACATTAATTTTCCACCCTTCATCTACTAAGAATTTTGATATAAGTGTGGTATTAATGGTGATTTTAATGAAGGGAATTGGGTTGTCAGCTCAAAAGAGAATTCCATCACTGATCATGTATTCTTCAAGGAAATATATGAAAGGTTTGGAATAAGGAAAACTATTTTTAATAGTCTAAACGTGTGTTGGTGAAGGTTCGTGAGAAGGGTTTTAAACTTATAGGGAAGATGGCTCTTCAATTTTTTAGAGTTGTTGCATTAAGAATTTGCAATGACATGGAGAAGTGTAAACTATGTACATGAAAGTTATTTTACAAATCATGTAGTTAATATCCTCTAAGAAATTATAATGAGATTTTGAAGATGAGGAACTAAAAATTGGCTTATAAGGTGATATATTTTTGGTAGGAAGAGAATTAGTTTGACGTTTTGAATGTGGAAGTTTTAACTCATTCATGTCAGAAGGTAAATTAGTGGTAGTGATATATTAGAGAAGTTGCTCTTTGAGTGATGGTTTCTTTGGATTTTTTTATGGGATCTTTAATGGTAGGTTTATATTGATATTTAATTTATCCATAATCACATATTGAGAAATGGAATAGTATTGATCATAGCTAGGGTCGATTGCAAAAATATCCTTGTTTGATTGTTTAAGCTTGGAGGTAAAAAATGTTTTTACATTATTAGAGGAAGAAGGCTTAAAATCCTAATAATGATGACATATTTTAATCATGGTTTCATGATTGAATGTATCTCGTAGCATTAAAAAATGAATTTTTTTGTAATCTCATTAAATGTTTCATGGAAATGACCTATATTAGCATGAAGCAAACGTGAATGGTTCAAAAATCACTAAAAGTTTTTTCATTTATTGATTGGTTAGTAGTGAATGGGAAGTTTGGGGATTGCCAATTTTGCCTACTTTGGTTCTATTGAAGGATTATTTCCACTAGTTATATTAGTGGAGCATTTGAAATATCCTTCGATGGTTTTAGTATTGGGTTCTAATTGTTTCATTAAATTTTTTTGTCACTTAGATTAATCAATAGTATCATTTAAATTTTGGGGAGCAAAAGTTCAAACATTATATTGTAAGGAAGGTGTTAAGAAATTTTTGAAGTGTTTGAATAAGTTATCATCAATCATGTTATGATCATAATTATTAGCCAAATCTTCCAACATTCGATAAAATTAAGAACTGATTCAAAATAGGACTGTTTAGCATTAATGAAATGACTATGTTTTTCAAGATCATTGTGTTGAAATTCCTTAATTAAAAGATTGACTAAATCCTCAAGTTGCCATATTTAGTATTTAGGAAGTTGTTTAAACCATTCTAATACATCACTTATAAAGGATTGGGTAAATCCACTCTAGGTCATTAGTTGTAGGTATGGGTTAAACAACCTTGTGGTGGAATAACAAGCAGAGCATGTAGGTTGTTAACAGGGTTCACTTTTAGTGAAATGAATCCTTGTGGAGAAATCAAACCTAAGTGGGTGAGATTGATGGGTGTTAACTATTTTAGAGTGGCTAGATATCAGTCAAATAAAATTCAAAAGGAGGGAAGGGTAGAGCATAAAATAAGGTTCTGGGATCTCAAAGTGTCACTTCCTAGGTTGGTTTATTATTAGACAAATGCTCTCAAAACTAATTCTTACTACTTTCAGTTGTTTTACACTTATAGGTAAACATAATCATTAGGTTTGGGAAGGGATGATAGAGGAAACTTGATGGTATTGACTAAAGGTTTCTTTATTTATATTAGCTCTTGTAAACACTTTATTATAAGGTTACAACCTAAACCAAGAAGGCATCTAAGGTAGTTTTGTCACACACTTAGAAAACTATAACAATAAAAAAACATTCATACACACTAAGAACAATAATACAATCTAAACCAATTACATAAAAAAATATAATAAATTTCAATAGTGTTTGTATATTTAAAAATAGCATACATTAATGAAAATAATCAAGATCTATCCATAGATTTTGCATACTTTAAATTACTATATTATAACAATTAAAAAAAACTTAAAACCACACTAGTGGAAGGAGAAAACTCTAATGAAATTTCATGACAATCAAAATTAACTTCTTCTTGTATTCATAAAATCTTCCATCCATTTGTAATTTAAAATTAAATTGATATATATATATATATATATATATATATATATATTTGGGGAAGGGACGCGTCATCCTCTATGTGTATGTAAACTCATAGTTACATGTTGCTATCAGAAACACATTTCTAATTTTAGTATCAAAATTGATTTTTCTTACATGCTTCTGTCTAATTATATATATGTAAATATTAGTTAATGTTGATGTGAGTTTTATTCATATTATAGAATTTAATGAGGTGAGATATAACATTTTAGGATCTCAAAGGATGTAAACTCCATTCCAAGGCACAAGATACAGGTATGGGTCAAATAATTTGGTGGTGAAATAATAGGTTGAGTATGCAGGTTATTAGCTAGGTGGTTCTCATAGTGAAATTAATCCTAAGAGAAATCAAACTTAAATGGGTGGATGGATACTAAGCTAAAGTGGATAAATCCCAAAATAAACTTCAAAAGAGGGAAAATTAAAGTATAAACTAGGGTTCTATGGTCTCAAGGCTCACCACCTAGGTTGGTTTCTATCATAGACAAGTATTTCTAGAAGTAGTGATCATTACTTGTAGCTATTACACACTTATAGAGAGACACAATTGGAGAGTATAGGAATAAAGCATAGAAAACTTAATTATCTTAATTGGAGGTTGATATTTTGAGAGTTTTTGTTCCACACACTTGTTTAGGAGATTATAAATCAAACCAAGAAGGTGTCTAGGACATATATAGCATACACATAGACAAATATACTAGAATAAAACACTCTTACACACTTTAGAATATTAACAAAAATTTAACCAACTATTTTGGTCAATGAAAAATGATAACTTTCAATAGCTTTTGTACATCTAGATTTAACATATATCAATTATAACAATTAGAATCATCTGTAGCTTATGTACACTTCAATTTTGAGTTAACACAACAAAGAAAACAAAAAACTAATATCATGAATATGGAAAGAAAGAACACTGGCATAGTTGCATGATAATCAAAACTAATTTCTTCTTGTATTGATAAAAAAATTATCCCCTCCTTTATGAGGGTTATATATGCATAATTAGACTTGGGTAGGGGTCACCTCATCCTCCAAGTTCATGAAAAATTTTAGTTACAATGTATAATTATAACCTCAATTCTAATATTAGTATGAAAACTACATGTATGCATTCTCATAATTAATTTCCACTATGTCTAAAAATAAGTTAGTTGATATAATATGATGTAATTTGTGAATTCTCATAGATAATACATGAATATCTTACATTAAAAAGATAAATATAAGTAAACTATGAGTATAAGAATTATTACCTTTTGTATGTGTTTGTATAAAATTAGCCTTCAACTCAATGTTGACTAGGTGTTTACATGGCACTCCTGACTATTGGAGGTGTTGAAGTGGATGCTAGGACTAAACTGTAATTTCGAGCACCAACTTTATTTTTCACTTCAAAAAATTGAAAATACTTATGCCTGATGTCATGCTACTTCTAGATAATATCCATATTCAACAATGGAGGTCTACACACCCTTTTCACTTTTTCCAAGAGCCTTGAATGCTTAGTTTTTATATTTATATATTTTATTCTAAAGATATCCACTGCATCACATTTTTAATTGAAAATCTCAACTCGATCTCAATATCTTCTAGTGAAAGTCCCTAAAGATTTTGTTTTGAGTTGGTGGAAGTCTTATGATCAAAATTGATTCTACTTATTAGCGTACCTATTGAGTCTCTTTCTTGTGAGATCTTTAATTCTTCTCAGATCTATGAAATGAGAGTTTTGTGTTATACATACTTAGGCATTATTGCCTTAGTTGATGTGATCCATTTCTTAGATTCTTGATTCCTAATGACCACCAAGTTGAGAGAATTTCAAGCTTGTAATGGTACCATCAAGTCAAGGTGGTTGTATTCCTTATTAGTTGTGTAAAGAATAAGTAATTTAAATTTATTTTCATCCTATTTTAAATAATTAAAAAATTTGTGAGTTTCAATCAAATGAGGGGTCAACTCTACCCTTATTTTAGTAATGGCCTCAAGAATATTGTATAACTTGGATGAAGCATTCTAGACCTCAATCTCAATCTCTAAAAGAACATGAACTATTCATTGTTATTCTTTTATTTTGTCCAAAATAGTTCATTGTTCTTTTACTTTCTTCAATTCCTACTCAAGCTCTTGCCTTTCCGTTTTCATTTCTTCATGAAGTTTCAAAAAGGAATCATTCTATGTTTCAAGATAGTAATTGTAGTCCTCTATGTATGGGGACTACCCTGATTTCCTGTTCTTTCTCTTAGACAAGGTAAACACATATTGTATCTCTTCTAGAATGATCTCTCTTCTAGTATCATCTTCCAATTTTCTCTTCCTTACTCTTTAGACACTCCCTGTAGATTTATCAAATATATAACTTATTATGGGTCGATATATGATTTAGATATTTATGTTGTGACACTATTATCTTCTTACTATGGGATGACTAGTTGGGATGGGTTGGTTGGTTGAGTGTCCTCAGATGTAGTCTCAAACAATATATCTCTGATGCTTGTTTCAAAGCCTCTTCAAGTACTGGGTCAGTAAGTAAAGGCCATATTATTTTAGACCAATCCACACCCTCATATTGAGGTAGTGAGTGGATTATGTACACTATTTTATTATTTTTAGCATTTTTTGAAGATGTCATAGTGGTGCATTAAGAAGAGATAGAGGAAGGCATTGAGAAGTCTATTTGAGTTGATGGCACATGAAGTTGGGAACTTGCCAATGTTCCCCTAACTTTCTTGGAAGATTTTACTATGGTTTCATGGGTAATGAGGAAATGGAATAAGTAACTACATAAGTAATGGATTAAATTGAGGATGTGAATATAGTTGATAGATTGGAAATAGTTGGGAAAGTGAAAACATCCTCTACCTTGGGAGTGAATAGGAATGGTTGGGCACTAGAATCAAGAGTAACTAAATCAAATGAGCCTAATACAAAAAGGAAATGAAAGATAAAAATTGATTAGAGGAGACAAAATAAGTTGTCTCCTCACCTGATTGATTGACAACCAAAGACATCTCCCCTTTAATGTCCTAGAGGATAAGGGATTTTTCTCTCTGTCACTCCTTCTCTTCATCTATATCCCTTTATTCATAGATAGACTTCCCTTCAGTGGCCTACTATTGAGTGGAAGATGCTCCTATTGTTGGTCACTAAATATCTATGTTATTAAGGGGATAAGTCCTAGGTTTCTTCATGTAACAAATTGTAACCTTTTGTGCTATAGGGGAGTCTTCTTGAGTTGGCAAATATTAAAACTTGACACTTTTAATTTATTTCATGGGTGTAGAAACTAGATGGTTTGGGCCCTCTGAATATGAAAATTCAAAACAAATTATATTTATTTGATCTCCTTAAAGTTCAACTCTAATTGTTACATGATCCTTCTTGAAGTATTTCAATGCTTGGGGTCTTTTTGAGTGGGCTCTCCTTATGTTGATTGCTATGGAAGCTTGCCAATCTAAAAATCTAAAGCATCCCATCCACGTAGGGCTGTAAACCTAAGGCATGCATATAAATTAGGTATAGGGATATCCTTGAATGATTTTTAGATGTTCTTCCCTCAATTCTATCATTTGTGCCCTTTTGAAGACCTAAGCATCATCCTTAGGATTTAGGAATAGAAAGTCATGATCATAGGGTTCATGTTGGTATAGAATACCTAAGATCTTGATATGATTTTGAAATCTACCATGAGGATCATAATCCATGTGAGGCAAGGTGGGAAATGAATAGTAAACCTTCAGTTTTCCCACTTCTCTGAAGTGCCTCTAGATTGTGTAGCACATTCAACCTATCATTAGGTGAGAGCCATTAAATGTAATCTTTTTATTCTTTGTTAAATTTTCATCTACACTCCACCATATTTGAAATTTTATTTATTTTTCCACCAACTTATTCTAAAATGTAATTAGGAAGACATAAGGGGTTAACCTTGTTACCAATGACCATAATCATTATGTAGTTTAGATATAACCAATAGTCACCCCATGGTGCCAATGAGTCTAATTTTTTTTTGGATACCTTGGGAAATGGGGAGTCATGAATATCCTACCATACATATAGGTGTAAATTCTCTATACTATGAGTGAATTTCTTGGAAAATGTTTTTATATGCATGAATGAATAATAATGACAAATGTAATTTTTTATTTAGTCTAGAACTGTGTCCCAAAGTGACCCATAGTACATGTATATTATTTCCATCACAATGTACAAGAGGTATGACATCGTATAAAAATGTCTAATAGCAAGCTACTTATCCTTATTTAAAATATATTCCCATAGCCTGATGTTAATTCTCTCCCCCCAAGGCAAAGGTTAATTCTGAGGTCATCATCATGTCTAAAATTGAAACCCATCCTAGGTGAAGAAAATGGATGCTTAGAAAACCATAAAGCATATTTAGGATGACCATCCTAATGTGAACCCCCATTTTAAACTTGGTTATAGATAAAGAGTCCTTATAATTTATGACAATAATCTCCCCTCAGTTAAGCACTTGATCATTATTTTATTGATTGAATTGTTCTCTTTCCATCCTCCCAGCGTATGCAAATCATAAGTGGCATCTACAATTGGTAAAGATAAACACATTTGAAATGCATCTCTTGATATGTAAGACACAATGATCTTGTTTTCTAAGTGGTGTAATTAGGTATCCCCTACCACCTTGATAGTGAAAAAAGGTCCTATAGTAGGTCTATGAATGGAATCAATTTAGGCGTAACCTCCATAAAGTGTAGTCATTATCACTTGAGAGGGATTAGTTTTTTAAACAATTGATTAGTGTTATGTTCTCATCCTAATTTTGGGCATCAACTATGTCAATGGAATCTCACATAGCTAAAAAAATTAGTGTATTGATCATTGAAAATGGTAGAGTAAAAACAGTATCAATGTACTAAGTGGAATCCTTGATTGAGAATTGGGATGGTAACAAAACTACTCTAACTATTTGAGATGAAAAGGACATTGTTAATTAGTGGGAACATCATCATTCAAATCAATTTGATATATCTTCATCATTGATTTCCAATTCATGTGACATTAATTTAAAATGCCTATAACTTCATTTTGTTTATTTAATACAAACTATGCCACCTCATTGGGAAAGTATGCCATGTAGGCACTATTGATGTTTAGTAGGAGTGACATATCATTTCCCTATGCAAAGTGTCACTTCTTCACTTTTTATAATTTAGTTTATCGAGTAACAAATATTTTAGTAGTTGAAATTTTGGAGTTAGGGTATAACACTATTTTCAAGCATCCTCAACAAAAGTTATGAACATTTTTTCCAAACACCAAAATGTGTAGCTTTGAGTCTTGTACCTTAAATTCCTAAATACTCTATTCTAAATAAATCCTCAAAAGGAAAATACTGAAGAACTAAATTCTTTCAAGATATGTAGAGTGTAGTGTGCCAAATATTGAAATGCATTAGAGAGATTCATCTAATAAAATATCTAAAAAATTGCCAAAGGAGTGCTACTTGATAGGTTCCTAGATTGTAGGAGCATTAAACACTTAAAACTTCTCCTACCTTGTAATACCTTCATGGGTAGGTTGACATTATATATTAACATATATACCTTTAATCCAATATTGCACATTTTTTAAAGATATTTCTTAGGAGATACCTTGAAGATACTCTTCAAGGTTTTGCAAATCCCTTTAAGGTATCACCTATTAGTGCCTTCAAGGTGAAAGAAAATTAAAATCCTATCCATATTGAATGTATATCCTAGGAGATACCTTCAACATTACCTATAATTTATTACAACACCCTTCAAGGTATCTTCTATGAGCCCATATTAAGTAAGGGATGCCAAGTGTCATACTTTTAGGGATTTGACATAATCAAAATATGAGGTGCAAAGCCTTTTAAATTTATTGAAGAATGTTTGAAACCTCCATAATAATTTCATGGGTAAATTTAAGTAATCTCCTAGTAGATAAATTAAAGGTACCTTTGAAGGTATCATGAAGTCCTTCAAGTAGCGCCTTTAAGGTGAAATAAAATTCCACTTGTGTACATGTTGAAGGTAAGTACTTGGAGATACATCTAATGTCCCCTTAAATATATGACCATTGAATATGCCCTTCAAGGTATCTACTAGGAGATACCTTCAAGGGCCTTAAAAACCCCTTATAATACCTTCATGGGTAATTTTAAGGTATCTTCTAGGACATAAATTGAATGAAAATTTCATTTTTGTCCATGATTGAAAGGTATATCCTTGGAGATACCTTGAAGGTACATGTTGATGAGCATTATAAAAAAATATTCAATTATAGGCTAGGTCTGAGAGTTTTATTCCATTGTAATCCTCTCTTAAAATAAAAATTTTCCACCCACTGCTATAAATAATGGATGAGGTAACTTTCCCAAGGTTTATTTCACTTGTTCAAGGTACATTGAACCTCACTCAATGGCTCATTGAGACCATCTCATACAAGGGGCCTTTGTTGGTTTGAATTAAAGGTACTTCAGTATTTTATATGTCATGTAAGTGGGTAATGATTAAATTAAACATCCTTTGATAGAATATAATTTCTCTAGACTTAAGGTTGGTACTAAATTCTTTGAAATTGTGATACAAGAATAGTTGCAATGTTTTTGTTTTTTTTGGTGTTTGTCTTCCTAGGTCTTGGTAATGGTTATGATAGGTTTTATAAACTTATCCAAGTCAATAAACATTGTAATACAATTAGCGTTTTGGTTCTTATTTTTTAATGTCAAGCATTTATTGAATGAAATGGCCTGGAGCTTTCCATAGTTCAAAACATGCGTAAGAATTTTGTGTTGATTGATATGCATAATACTTCATGATATGTACATCATGTGATTAGTTTTGATGAGTGTTGACTCCTTATCACACATTTATAGGTTGGCTTATCTTTTTGAAATAATGATGAAGCCTCATATGATAGATCATCCACATTTGTCCAATGTTTTAACACCTCACCTTGGACCCTTTAAGTTGAATCTTTGAATAATACTTCCCCCTCTTATTTCTACTTTGGAATAATTTTTTGTAGATTCTTTTGCCTATCATTTTATATTGATTGGTGTTTTTATTTACTTTCTTGACACACTTAATATATGTATTTAAAATATCCTCCACTTTTGTCTAGTAAGTCCTACTTTGGTTAAGATATTCCTTAATGGGCCTTGTCATAATTTCAATTGGATGTTGAAGGTATCTCCTAAGAGATAACTTCAACATGATTATCAATGAAAAGGATAGATTAGTAGTGGCTATTTTTAAAAAGTACATCTTTTTCATTGAATCAAAACCCTATGTATTATTTTATACTTTTAGTATATGTTTAGTATGTGCATGATATGTTATAAATGCATAGTCAAATATTAGGAAATCCCCTTTGAATCAGTTTTTCATTTCTCTCTATATAATTTATTTTTGGTTCGGTCATACATTTTTATCTTATGTTCAAGTTAGTCTATATATTATAAATATTTAATATGTATTTTATATTGTATATTAGAATTCACATTTTATTATATACAAATAATCACTAGTTAATTACAAATAATTTTGTAAGTGATACAATATGTAACTTAGATTTTAAAAACTATCAATAATTAAATAATTTTAATGTCTTTTCAAAATGTCTTCAAGAGAGAAATTAATTCTCATACTTAAAAGGTAGAAGAAGGCCTCAATTTAAGAAAATTTTGATATAATATCATTTAAACTACCAAAATTAAAATTAAATCCACATTGCCATTTTCCATTTTATGATGGTGACAAAATTCCTCATGTTGATTGGTATTTTAAGTTGTTTAGTTAGACAAATATGCATGTAAATATTTATTTTTTTAACACAATATCTAAAAAATAATATTCTCATATTAAAATAATCATTGCCTGTGATAAGGATGAACTTGAATATACCATTAAATTTTAACTAGAAGTATGGAATGGAGAAGAGGGAATTCTTTATCGCTATAAAACTAATTTTAATAAATTTACACTAAATAAAATGGAATTGACAAAAATGAATGTTTTTCCTTCTTGTGAAACTTTTGGGTTTCATTTGAATAGCTATGACAACCTTGAAATGTCTTAGTTGATATATAGATATAATTTAGTTCTTAGAATACAAAATATGTAGAAAGAAAAATATGAAAAAGGTGAACCAACTTATTCTACTTTCCACCATGTAAATATGCATTTAAATTACCCTACAATCATGACATAAAAAACATTGAATAAAACAACAAACAAGGGCAAGGTATTTTTATGTAGATTTGAAAAAGGTTATTTAATTACTCACACCGATGGAGAAATATAAGATCAAATAGATGGTTGATATAGTTTTGTTGGTAAAGAGTTCTGATCAGACACAATGAATTCTCTACATGGTATATTTCCTCTAGAAACTGTGCCTTGAACATTCTTATTAAGATCTATGAATTATGGCATGCTAATATTGACATACTAAATATGAATGAAAGAGGAGTGAATTTTTTAATTCATTCATTCATCAAACATAACGAGGTTCCAATGAAGAATGCTTTATTAATTCATTTTGATCCAAATAACTCTTAATGTATTATTGAATAAAAAGAAGTCCCTGAAGATATGATGGAGAAAAAATATTCAAAGTTAAAATTTATAGATGACCAACACATAATTACAACACAACAAAGCATTATTTCAGATGAAGAATACAATACACTATCATTGAGAAAAAATATTTCTATTAAAAGGGAAAGATTTATATAAATAGTTACTCCATTTCATATTATTCACAAAATATGTAACGAATATAATGAAGCAAATGAAGTAATATATAAGTCTTCATTTGTAGAAAGAGTTTGATTTGCATGTGACCTTATCTAGCTGAGAGGTTGGAATAATCTTGAAATAAATAAATAAAAATGCATTAACAAGCTAGACACTTGTTCACACAAATAAACTACTCAACACAAAAATTGTAGTAGAGAAAATGCCTTATTTTTATGGAACAACCTATTTGGGATTATTTTGATAAGGTGTTTGATTTGTTTAAAAGTGGTACATTACCAGGTTCAAATAAACAATATTTAAATCTAATTGGTATAAAAATACTAATAAATATTTAATGGATTTTAAACAAACAAAAAGTAGGACTAGAAAATTTATTTGAAAATGGGTCTATTTTCTTCTTGAAAACCCTTGTGTACAACATGGACACTTGGTGCAAAAAAGTGAAGATGTAAAGTAATATATTATCAAAAATTACAATTTATTTCACTAATCATGATCTAACATCTCCATTAAAAAAAACCACACCTAAATAAGTAATTGAATGTTATATAATTTATACGAAAAGGTTTTGAAGATTTGTGTGTTTAGAATGAAAGTATTTCAAAAATTAAAAAATATGGAAAACATTATCTCTAGATTCAATAAGCATATTGAGAAAATATATAGATAGTGATGGATGTCAGCTTTCCTAGACAGATACAAAAGTGTTTAGCTACCATTATGCCCCACCATGTCTTTGGCCATCCATTTTAGAAGATTTCACTACATTGTTCATTGTTGTTGTGACTATTGATTTGATAATTATTGGTCTTTTAAATATCATTAAAGATTTTAAGGAAGAATATATTAGCCTATTTCTTCAAGGACTAATTGATAAATTTATTGTTGAGGATTTTAATTTATTCATCAATCAAAAACATGACCATTTCTCTAGGATTGAGAACTCTCTCAAAAAACTATGTGTTGGTCATTTCCATTCTATGCAAAATACATATGTCATAATTTTGGGTCTAGATAGTGATGGATTCAATTGGACTCATATTACAGGTATCAAATTTTCTCAAGATTTTAATAATTTTTATCTTGATGATTTCATCCTCCATTCATAAAAAATTAAATTAGAGTAAGGCATTAACATCAATAAAGACATACCAATATTTCAATTGATTGAATCACACAAAATAGGAAGGGCATCCAAAAATTAATTAGATAACTTATTTTGGGAGAGACTTATCTCCAATTTTAATAATTTAGATATATATGATGTTCTATGGGTATATAGAAGAGTTGGATTGGTGCATGCTTGTTTCAGTAAAATTTTGTTTATTTTATTAGAAGAAAGTGAGAAGAAACTGAAAGAGGGTATGGTAGAAAACCCTGATATGTTATACATGCATTAATCTAGAAGATTGTGTAGACTCTTCTTTGTCTAGGGAGGAATGACCTTTAGATAATAAATTACTAAATAAATGGTTGATTAGTTGGGTAGTAGGGTGGATTTCCTAATACAAGCTAGATCCAAAAAGCACAACCTTCTTAAGGGGTGGTCAATCCACACTTTTAAACAATTCAATTCTACAAATGAAAGATATACTGAAATGAAATACAAGAAGTGATTCATGAGAGATATATGAATTTGACTAAATTTAGAAATAAAATATTAAATATCAATGCTAGATGAATAAAAAATGATTTATAAAATAAAGTGAATCTCTGTGATAAAACAAAAACATAGAAAGTAAAATTTGGTTAGGGTTTGATAGGTCAAATCAACTTAATATTGAAAACTGATATATAGTGACCATCGATGGTTAAGGTCAAACCATCTATGATTAGGTGACCATCGATGGTTAGTTACCATTGATGGTTAGCGTCAAACCATCAGTGGTTAGGTGACCCTTGATGGTTACTGTGGTATCTAGATTAGGAAGAGAAGTTTGGTTGGGAAGGTTGTAGGAAAGTTTTGGAAGGTGAGTTTAGGTTGGATGCTAGTTGTGAGATAGAGGGTAAGGTTCAGAGGTGTCTGATTCAAGTAAAGGATGTTTAGATGATTTAAAAAGGCTATGGATGGTCTTGGGGAAGTGAAAAATTATCTAGAGTTATAGAAATCCAACACAATAAATTGGGATGGAAGAGAAAGTGATACATGAATAAAATAAAGAAACTAATTACTAAATTTTGATAAGAAATAGATACTTAGCTTTATTTTTACTGGTTTAAAAAATATTAAGGTTGGATGAAATCTTGTTGTAGATCCTAGAATAATTTTAGTAGAGTGATAGTACCTTGGCTATTGACTGGTGAGTTGTAGCAACACTTTTAATATCTATTATAGTCACTCGTTGAATGGAAGTAAGAAGAATATCTGCATAAGAATATTTGATCTCTTGCACCAATAATTTATCATCCTCTTTCACTTTTTATTCCTCTCTTAATATAGAGGGAAGGGAGTGGTGAAATGATAAGTATAATAGGCTATCTAAAGAGTTATCTGATTTTAGCCTAAGATGCATTGATTATGCAAATGGTAGATCAAAAAACTATTATTAAAAAATCAAGCTAGAGTTTGAGTTTAAGTTAAATCCTAAGATGGTTAAGGGAAAACCATCAATAGTCAAGGTTAACCATTAGTGGTTAAGGGTCAACCATCAATGATTAGGGTCATAGTCAAAATTGGCTAAACTTAGACATTTCTACTAATGACTAGTGGGGTAAATGATTAGGAACTGGTCTCAAGGGGGTCAAGGGGTGGTCAAGGGTCAGTGTGACATCTAGAACCATAGTGTATGATTTTCTAATGTCTACAATATTTGTATGCAAATGTAAAGGAATTTATCTTACATTATAAAAATTGAAGAATAAGCCATTTTTAATGTTAAATTTCAAAAATGTTTGACAAATTCATAGAAACCAATACCAAAACAACCTCTTTGATCACTATCAAGTGCATACAAGTTTTAATTTATTTTATAATCATGAATTATTTTTCAAATAAAACATCTTAACAATATTTTTGTGTGTATGATTTATTTTTCAAACCTAATAGCTTATCAATCTTTCAGTGTGTATCAAATATGGCATTGAATGAAAGTGAAGAAACAATAATAATGCAAAATCAAATCAATAAACATGACAAATAGCAAGTTTAAAAAGGTAATATAAGATCATGGACATTTTTATAATTATACATTTTTTATTTATCAATTATCTATAATATTGATGTAATACTTTTTCATCTATTTATGGATCAAATAAAATATTTCACAACACAACTATAAAATTTTGTGTTTCAAACAAAACAATTAAAGACACAACTCTATATCTTGAAGCCTCCTCGAACACAACACAAGGTAAAAATCCACAACAAAATGCTTTTTAAACTACAAATATCAAATCAAATGATGATGATGATGATGATGATGATGATGATGATGATGATGATAATACTTAGTTACTGTATTAAATAATACCTTGTAGGGTATAAATTAAAAAATGTTCAACAAAAGAGTGCAGGTGGACAAACTACAAAAAGGCAAAAAAATTGTGAAAACTCCCTTTCAATGAATGTGTAATTATACAATTTTACATACTAGAATATGTAAATTATGTTCATTTATTTACACACATTACAATTGAATTTTTACTTATCAACAAGAGAGAGTAGAAGACAATACAATGTAGTGCATCATCTTGGGATTTGGATGTGTGGGTTCATTTTATTATTGTGTTAACTTGAATGTGGTTGTATTTACCCATTTAAATGTTTAATTTTCACTGCTTAAAATAATTCAATATGTGATATATTGTGTCTTGAAGACAATAAATTATCTCTAGATTATACATTATCTTTATTCCAAATCCTCTTTGATGAAAAATGGAATAGATAAATATATGTATATGGATATATATAACAAAATATATTTATGCATATGTTAAATGGCATAAATAGACTGTAGAAGTAACCAAATTTTCTTTTTGTTTTAGAATATGATCAGTTATATCTATTTTAACAAATTTACAATAAGTTTCCATTATGGTCAAGTTATGAGGATTCATTATAAACATGTATATGCATATGTGTATTACAAAACTAGAAATAAGAATTGTAGATCAATGTATAATGAGCATAGCTACATATGCCTAACCATGTATATATTTTTGTATATGTTTATATGAATATTTATAAGATTTATGGAAATGTAAATAAAAAAATGTAGTAAATGAAATAAAATATGTTTATATGTTACAATATAAAATTCAAATCAAAAGTGCATCAATGATTAATCTAATATGTAAAACATTTTATTGGAAAATTTCCATGTTATATTTATTATAATATAATATTGTTAATAAGTGATTGATTTATTTTTTAACAAATTGTAAATGTTTCAAAGGAGGAGCTAAAACTAACTTCTAAAAAATTATTGATTTTGGGGTTGAATGACTTGTTATTTGTTGTGCACAAAATTAAAGATATGCAAATGAATTTTATGAGAAAAAAATAATATTATATAATAATAAATATGTCATAATATAATTGAGATAATTCCAAATAAATTTTAAAGGTGTCACTACATTATTTTACTCATGTTGACCTTTGGTCAACGATATAGGACAATCATTTGAGGCTATTCCTTCAAACCATGGATTATACAAGTTCAAATTTCATGTTTATTTGGGGGAAAAAATATTTTAAGCCCTTAAATATAGATATATAGAAACTAGATAAAGTTATATTTAAAGGGACATTTGGAGATGATTTTTCAATTGTAGACAATATGTTCATTGATTGTAATTATAAAAAATGTGTTACATAAAAAAAAATTAAAATGAGTTATGTTACATCAATCAGATATAGTGAAAATTGAAGTAAAAAAGAAAAAAAAGGATTGGATAATCAAAATGATGTATATCATCACATTCTTGGGATAAACCAAAAAAATCATGACATCAACTGTGAAACATTGTTTAAAAGGATGTAACTTTGCCGTCTAATTTTTTCAAGTATATTTATTAATTGTAAACTATAATTTTAGTGACATTATCATCAATTTTAGAAAATAAATAAATTTAAATTATTTCAAATGTAATCCAATTTTTTTAAATTTATGTATTTTAATTTAGTAATACTTTTGTCTCACTTTGTGCAATTTGATTTATAGTTGGAGATACCTTAAAAGTATTGAATCAGGGTAAAGTTTGATAGTCAATCCCCTTAAAAGTAGATACTCCATTAGTTTAACTTAAAATTATCCAACTTGATCCATTATTATATTGACACTTGCTCATAAAGATCTTCCCAATGAACATCAAGCAATTCTCAACTCTCTTTCTCATTAAATTTATTTGTTGATGCCCCATTAATGGGTCAATGGTATATAGTGGTTTATCTCATCCACATGTTAGGTCTCCTTGGAATCCTCCCCTACTGGCCTCTTTAAATTAAATTTTTATGGAGCAACATGGGGAAATCCAATAACGTTAGGAGCAGGATGCACTATTTGGCATTACTCTGGTTCTCTGACTCATCTCACCTGAGCTAACCTCCAAGATAGAACCAACAATGAGTCTAAATCCAAAGTAGCTATCCTGGGCATATAAATTTAAAGACAATGTGAAATTTAATAATTGATAATTTAAGGAGATTATAATCTCATAGTGGAGGTAATTCATAATTAGCATGCTAAGTCTTAGTGACTCATCAACTCCTCCACCTAATTTGCCCTCTCTTGGATGAAATGGAATCTTGGTTAGTGTCACATTACTTCAAAGAAGATATTAAATAATAATGTTTCCTTTTGAATTAATGGGTGGACCAAGTGATTGATGTAGTGATGGATAATGTATTTTGCTTGTATGATTTAAACGTGATAATATGATTTTGTGATGAAAAGATCAACTACTGAAAATTTTAAGTGTAAATAACACTCTTGTGATGGGTGGTAGGAGCTTGAGAAAAAAAACTTGACATGTTAAGTTACTTATGGTTGGGCAAGGCTATTGTAAGTTTAATCAGACAATTGCATGGCATAAAGGTAAGCTTCAGTGACCTGATAATACGCTGCCATGGTAAGTAGTTATTTTTGCATATTGGAAAATATGTTGTTTTTGCTAGATGACTAAAACCATAATGTAATATATCTTTATAGTAAGTTATTGTGAGGTACTATTTGGGTCTAAGTATTGGAATTTTATGTAGTAATAACAAGGTTGAACTTACTTAAGCACATATACATATTGGTTGTAACTACAAATGTGTTGCAAGTAAGCTAATGTTATTTTCACCTGAAAGTAATATTATAGAATGAATATACTATTTTCTTATTGAGCGCGACTAAAATAAATGACAATGTCTCAAAAATAATGATCTAAATCCATCATTAGGTGGTTTAATAATTATAGTTACCCACTTAACTCTTTAAAGGAGTGATAAAAGTTGGGTGAACATCATCTATTGGTAGATAAAGGGATGGTGGGATTAGGATTCATGGACCATCATGTGAGATCACAAGTGATAGAGAACATGTTGTAAGCTTTAGGTTTGCATGTTGCATTTGAAATGGCTTCTCTGATATTCAGTGTGGTTTGTGCAAGATGCTACTCTAACCCATGAATGATGAATATGGAGAAATAATTAACCGTATTAGTGTGGGTTATTTTATTTTGATGACATTCTATGATGAATTTCGTTAAAGTTATGCACAAGAAATAATGCTTATTTTAGAAGATTCCACTTTGATCTTGTAAATTTGGTTACAAATATGATTGGATTTGACTCTTAAAAATATTTACCTTATGTTGCAGGTTTTTTTGATAATATATCCTTGGTAAAAATAGAAATTAAAGACATTAAATTTGGTTTATATTTAAACTACTAGCCTAGATTAATTAAAATAAATAGAAATTTGGTGAACATTATTATCTTTGTATGAATTAATGGTTTTAATCCATGCTTAACATTGGAGAGTTGTCAATGATGTCATGGTGATGTCATAGAGGTGCCTTAGTGAGTATATGAAGTGCTTTGATAGCCTAAATAACAATGATAAAGTGTGAAATATGCTTGCTCAAGTGTGCTTGAATTTGGCTTGGTTGATCTTCAATTTTGGCATGGGTAGAAATGTTTAGGGATGAGAATGGATTATTGAGCATTTTTAATGGTCCTATAAGAGGTTTTCTATGATTGGAGAGCTTGTGTGCTTAAGATGAATTCATATGGTACTCCATATTTTTCATCATGAAAGCTTAGGTCTAGTGGCAGAAAATTTTAGTAGGCAATTTGCAAACATCACCATTAGTGCATAGGAATGAGTCAAAGGGATTTGGACATATGGTTGTGATAAAATTAGTCCCTAGTTTTTATGTGTTTAATCTCAGGTAATGTGCCTAATAGTAGTCAAAGATATGTAGGTGCATAGTTGGGCTCCTAGGTATTTTGACAATGTTTTCCCATACTTAGCCAAATTTACAATATGGTAAGAAGAGCTGAGTAAGAATTGTGATGATGGAATAGCTCACACATGTGGATGTTTCAGAACAAGATGATCATATGTGTTTGCTTAGTTTTAAGAGTAGTTTATTTACGGTAAAATTTAGGGCATGCACTGAAACACATTAAAAGATATGTGTGTTCAAATTTCACCTTACAAACAAATTTTCGACATAGTTGGCTTTATGGAAGAAAAATATGAGTGAGCATATTAATGTTGTTATATCTGACATGTGTGAGGGTTGCAGGATCAGATTTTTATATGGTTGGATTCTCTTATATAAAGAAATCACATGTTCCAAATTGTAGATCATGCATCCAAGTGGATCAAAAGATATGATTGTGCAAAGTTAGCCTTCTAGGTAGATAAGTAAGGTTCCCATACTTAGTAAAATTTACACAAGTTAAAGTTTGAGTAACATAAATGGTATGTGTTGTTTCAAGAAGTTAGGAAGCAACAAGGTGAGGACAAGTACATGATGTTCAACATTGAGGAGAGTTAAATACCAAGCTTCTTCCAAGGATCAATGGTGAGTGCATGATCGTATTGTTGAAGATATATGGTGTGTATTAAACTCAAGAGGTCAAAGTGATTACTTTTTATCATTTTTAAAGACCAAGCTACGTATAGGAGATCGATGGTGTATGATGAGTCAACATTGTAAGATTGCATGAGATGAGGTTAAAGTGACTGATGTTTAACTTTTGAGCATTGAGGCCTATGTGTTAAAGATAAAACAATATTGATGGTGCATATTTGATCTGAGTAGTGAGCACATGATATGTGAGAATAGTGTTTGATTTTTTATTGTGACTATTGACATTTAAACATTTGAAGTTAACAAGGGAAAAATTAATGTCTAGTTTTTGAGTCATATCTTTTGATCCAAAATGAATTTGACCATGCAATAAAAAAATGGTAGAGGACTCTAAGATGCATATGGAAATATGGATTTGAAGATCTATAAGTGTGTAAAAACAAAGATATTGAGCTTTAAATTTGACTATGTGTTCGTGCATGTTCTTCAAGTAACTTGAGAAGGTTAATTAAGCCCTTTTTGATGTTATTTCGACATCTCATGATGAATTATATATTTTGGGGTGTTTTAGACTCCATGGAAGGTTTTAATAGTCATATCTAGTATGAACAAAGGTTTTGAAGTCAATTGTGTTTTCATTCATAATGATTGTGTGTACATAGAAGTGTTTGAGCTAATCATGCTTTAGAAAAGAGTGTGTTTATGAATATGATAGTTTTAAGATGTCTAAGGGGACATAAGGAGTGGGAACATTTATTTAATAGTGTTCTTATGTTCATAGTTTGCTCAGGGAAGTATTAAAAAGGTGAATGCGTCTCTATAGTACCTAAAAGTGACTAGGCCTATTTGAAAGTGGATTGTGTTTAAGTTTGACCCATGTGAGATGCCTTAAGGGTGAAGGCATGTATTATGGCCAATAATAAAAATTGTGACCTTGTTAATTCATGATATCTCTATATATAATTAAATCAAAGATGACAATTTCTGGACTTTGTGTGGAAGACTTGTGAGAGAGACTTCTAAAAGGCGTATGTGAGAGTTGTAAAGAAAATGAGAGGTAGAGTGCCCATTTGATTAGTTAATGGGTGTACTAGATTAGAGACTATGTGTATGACCTATAGGTCATGTTTTTGATGTCCAAATAGTGCTCTTACAGTTGAAAGATATGTGAAGAGGTTTGAGTATGCATATGAGGATAATTTGAATTAAGAAGGAGAGAGATTGTGGCATGCCTATGTGAGGGGCCTATTTGAGATAAAGAGAGAGTTTGTGTAGGGGTTATATAAAAAAATATCCATCATCAGGTGTTAAATACATCATAAATGAGGTGGAGGTATTTAAATGTGTCTTAAAGACTTGATCTTCCTTGGGGGCATTTAATCCATGTGAAACAGGTATTTTTCTAAATACCTTTGGTTAGGAGGACATGATCAACATTTTTTGGTCTAAAATATTTTATCAATATCTTATTTTTAATTTATTATAGGATAGTAGTCTATGTGTTATAGACTTGAGACGGGGTTTTATTCCATATGAGGGTTTACCATAATAACTATGTGTTGTGTGTTTAATCTTATGTATCAATTGAATGAATAAGCTCTATTGTTAATGTTTCTTGATCAAGTTGATATATGTTGATTGGTTAATATTTTAAATGACTAAAACTGTAATTGAAATATCTAGTCTCAGTAATCCACCCCCAATCTTAGTGATTGTACCTCTAAAAATTGGTATCATAACAAGTGCTTTGGGGCAAAGGTTTAACAACTTGAAGGTAATCCAAGGTACAATATGGGTAGTAATAAAGGAGTGTTCTCTACTAAGAAAGAACCGATGTTTAATGGATATAATTATGATTTATAGAGTACTAGGATGAAGACATACATTATGTTCCTAGGGTTTTATGTATGGTAATCTGTTGTGGATGGTTATGTTGATCCTACTACTTCTCCATCTAGTGTTGTAGACAAGAAGTTATTTAAGAATAATTTTAGGATAATGAATGATATTAATTGGGGTCTTTCAGACATTGAATACACCAAGGTAATATATTGTAAATATTCTAAAGAGATATGGGACAAAACATAAATCATTTATAAAAGAGATTCAAAGGTCAATATTGCTAAGTTCTAGACTCAAAAAAGGCAATTTGAAAGTCTTAAGATGAATGAAGAAGATTTTTTGGCATATTTTCTACATAGAGTTGATGACATTATGACCATCATCATAGGTCTTGGGGAGAAAATTAAAGAGGCTACTATTTTCCAAAAGGTATTAAGATATTTATCCCTCAAATTTTATCTAAAAGTATCTATTATAGAAAAGAGTCATGAGCTTAATTAAATATGGATCAATTGCATGGCACCCTTACTGCCTATGAGATGAGGAAGAATGATTATATACCACCAAATAATTAAAAAACTTTTAAGACTAAAATGAAGACAAAGAAGAAATTCCAAGGGAACATACTCAAGGAGGGTGACATTCTTGACATAGATGAGGATGAATTAATTGCTTTGATTTCAAGGAAATTGAGAATAGGTTCATGCAAGTATAAAGGTAAACTACCTCTCAAATGCTTCAATTGTGGTGAGATAGGACATTTTTATAATAAGTTCCCTCATAAGTATAAAAATGATGATGATGAAGAACATGATCAAGGTCATGATGATGACAAGAGATATTTTAGGTATAATAAAATCAAGAAGGGATTCATAAGGTTTGATAATAAGAAGTACTTCAAGGATAAAAAGAGTCTCTACACCAAAGAATATTACAACTCATTAGATGAGAGAGAAGATAGTGATTTAAAATATGATCATGAAGATGATGATCATATTGAAGATATACCCCTTTCCAAGACTAAGGAAGGAATTCCTCACAGTGAAAGGAGTCTACTTGGACTGATTCAAATGATGATGAAGATGAGGTGGACTATGAGACTACATTGACTAATGCTCATGAAGAACTAAAGATTGAGAAGAAGATCAATAAAAAGATGAAATATAACTCAAGGACTTTGAGGAGAAATTCATTGTATTTGAGGAAAGAATAGATGAAGATGCCAAGGAATATGAAGATATGGTAAAGCATATTAGTTCTTAATTGGAAATCATGTCTACAAGCCTAAAATCTAAAGAATAGTCATTTTCAAGGAATGTAATTGAAAATGAGATTGAAATTTGAGTTATATAAGGTATCTAGTAATCATTTGTGATATTTGAAAATATCTCAAGTGATCTAGAGAATATTCTAAATGTTCAAAAGCATGGAAGTGATAGAACTAGTCTTGGATACAAAGAAGAACCAAATACTACAATTCAAGACAAGACGAAGACTAATGTGAATAGGGACAATCAACCTTTGAAGATAAATAATCAGAAAAGGAATTAAGGTGTGGGTAGAATGAATAGAAAATAGATCATAAAACCAAATGCCAATTTTAATGGTTACTGCTATAATTGTAATTAGTTTAGGCATAGAGCTAGAGAATGTAGAAGACCTATTAAAAATGAATTTTCTTGAAACTTTGATGGGGGTCAACAGTCAAAAGGTGTGAAAAAGGTTGAGTGCTTCAACTATCATGATATAGGAAACTTTGTAAAATATTTCCCATTTAAGGTAAGACAAGTTGAGTTTCCATCGAGAAGTATGGTTTCCTATAGTTTTAAATAAAGAGGTCACATTTCTAGATTCTGTAAGCAAAGGCCCACAAAATAGAATAGGTTTTATCAAGCTCGTAGAGTGTAAGGAATAAGGTAAGTTAAATAATAGAATCAAATGTTTTAAATAGGAATTGTGATGAGTTTATAGGCCCAAGTAATCTATTTGTTGTGGTAGAGAATGCTACAAATTTTGAAGAGTGCCAAGAGCTCTCATTCACTACTCATGTTCTGAATGAAGAGACCAAGCTCAAGGAGAAGACCAAGATACTAGTTTAGGTTAATACTAAGATGTGTATGGATCCAAGTGCATAACCTGATATTGTTAAGAAAATGTCATGTAAATAACATCAATTATTTGTACCTAGTGATGAGATTCGAAGCTGTAAAGTTGGTGCTTCAAACAAAAAATGTATGCCAAAATTCCATAGTTGCTCTATGTGTTGTCAATTCAATATTAGAAGAGAAGGAAATTGATATAGAAAAGGAACCATTTGTCATAGTTCAAACTAAAGAGAAGAATAATAAGAGAAAGAAGTCATATAGCTATAAGAGGATTCCTGTGGTTACTGAGGAGATGTGGGCCACTCCTAGCTTCACTTTGTTTTAGAACATTGTGGTGTAAAGGATGTCTCTGTCTATGATTCTTTAGATAATACTTTTAGTGGAGAAGAAAGTTTTGATGTGGTGTTCTATAGATGGTCCTAGAAGACTAGAGTTGAGTGTTCTTAGATGGAACAGGTATGTCCAAGTGGAAAAATATGTTGAGGTGATGTCATGATGTTGATAAGTATATATGAAACAGTCTGTAGGGTCATATTGAAGGTTCCCAGATGGAAAAAGAGGATTTATGATTTTTCAAGATTATATTTTTTAATAGAAAGGCCTGTTGACCTTATTATAACATTCTCCATGTGGTTTTGTGATCTAAAGATCTGTTGAAGTGAATTTGGAGATTTTTTATAGCTCTCAGGTTTCCTAGTTTGTGCTTAAGAGCTTATATGTCCTAAAATGGGTTATAATAAGTAAAGGTTACCAATAGTTTTTAATCTCAAATCTTGGTTTAGAAGTGTGTAATAGTTGTCTCTAGGTGTACAATAAGTTTCATAGGTGGACGTTGACTAGAAGGTGTTGTGTTGACCTTGTTTATTTTGAGATTATAAGGTTTTGGGATCCCCTATAAAAATAGTCTAACTTATGATTTGAGGTATAAGGCTTCCTAATACATTTAATGGGTGAAATGGGTTGTCAAATAAATATTCACAGAGACTTGAATGTTTTTGGTTCTCAAGTAATTTAAATATTTGTATGTTGGAGCCCTAATTGGGTAGTTGTTTTGTGAAGGAAGTATATTGTAGAGGATGATATAGTTATTAAAAATTGGTGTGTTTGGGGAGACATATGAGAGTAATCTAGATATTATATTTTAGGTCTTGAAGATATATCTACTAAAATATGTGGACTTTACAAGTTTTGGGTAGGGCTACAAGGAGTCTAGACAGGCCTAGTCTAAAGATTTGATGTTTATTCTCAATATTTACAAAAGGGAAAGGTATGAGAATTTCAAGATGAGTTCTAAAGTTGGTTCAATGCATGTTTCCTATTTTTTAAGTGACATGAAGTTTTTTTGGTGGTTTTTGAGGTGGTTTGGTAAATAAGGCTAGTAAGAATGTGTGTTGGTTCTTCATGGTGTGTGAAGATCTGAAGATGCCCACAAGGTGCAATTGATCAAATTTATTTAGAGTAATCCCTCTTAGTTTTGAGCATAGTTTATTTGTGCTAAATTTTAGGTCATGTACTGAAGTACATCAAAATATATGCTTGTTCATAGGTGGCCTTCTAGATATGTTTTTGACATAGTTGGCTCTATGGCAAAAAAATATGAGTGAGTATTTTAATGTCATTATATCTCACACATGTGAAGGTTGTAGGAGAAGATTGTTTTATTGTTGGATTCTCCTATGTAAGGAGATCATATGGTCCAAATTAAGATTATAGTAAAATATATGACTATACAAAGTTGGTCTTCTAGGTAGAAAATTAAGGTTTCCATAGTCAAATTTTCACAAGTTAAAGTTTGACCAACATCGATGGTGCACGTTTCTCCAAGAAGTCAAGAAGCAGTGAGATGAGAAAAAGTGCATGATGTTTAACACTGACTAGAGATAATGAATGATATTATTCTAAGGATCAACGGTGAGAGCATGCTCATACAATTGAAGATATATGATGCATATTAAATTCAAGAGGTCAAACTGATAGTTGTTTAACATTGTTAAAGACCAAGCTATGTACAAGTGATAGATGGTGTGTGATGAGTCATCATATAAATATTACATGAGATGAGGTTAAAATGATTAAGGTTTAACATTTGAGCATTAACACCTGTGTGTTAAAGATTGAATAAGATCGACGACGTCTATTTGATTTGAGTAGCAAGGACATAAGAGGTGAGCATAGTGTTTGAAGTTTAACTATGACCATTGACATTTAAATATTTGAATTTAACATGGGAAAAACCACTATCTAGTTTTTGAGTCATATATTTTGATCCAGAATGAATTTGACCATACAATAAAAATATAAATGGTAGAGGACTCCAAAGTACATCTAGAAATATGGATTTTAGGATTTAAAAATATGTAATCACAAAGATATTGAGCTTCATAGATGACTATGTGTTTTTCAATGTTATATAAGTAATCCAAGAAGGTTATTTGATCTCTTTTTGATGTTATTTTGATATCTCATATCGTTGACTGTAAGATGCGAGCATAGTGTTTGAAGTTTAACTATGACCGTTGACATTTAAGTATTTGAATTTAATAAGGGAAAAACCACTATCTTGTTTTTGAGTCATATCTTTTGATACAAAATGAATTTTACCATGCAATAAAAATCAAAATGGTATATGCACTTTTTGATATTATTTTGATATCTCATGATGAATTAGATATTTGGGAGTGTTTTAGATTCTTTGAATATTCTCTATGTGTATTATGAAGGTTTAATCAATCATATCTGGTATGAACAAAGGTTTTAGAGTTGATTGTGTTTTCATTCATAATGAATATGTGTAAAGAGAAGTATTTTAGCTAATTTTGCATTAACAAAAGCATTTTTTTATGACTATGATAATTTCAGGATGTCTAATTGGACATAAGTAGTGGACCCATGAATTTTAATGTTTTATGTGTTCTTAGTTTGCTTGAAGAAGTATCAAAAAGGTGAATGGGTCCCCATAGGACCTAAAAGTGACTTAGGCCTATTTGAAAGTGGATTTTGCTTAAGTGAGATGCCTCAACGGTTTTCCACGAGAACTATGTGTTATATGTTTGATCTTGTGTATGCATTGAATGAATTAGCTCTCTTGTTAATGTTTGTTGATCAAGTTGATATATGTTGATTGGTTAATAGTTTAAAGGATTGTAATTGTAATTGAAATATATAGGCTCACTAATTCACTGCCTTCTCTCAGTTATTATACCTCTAAAACTTAGAAGCATTGATAGCACTTTTGTTGATAAGAATGTCAAGGTAAGTTTAAGATATTGCTACTAGAGCACTAAATTACTAGAATGTTTTTAGTTTCATACCCATGTGGGTGGTTGGAAATATCTATTTTTAGAAGCACTGTGTTGAAAATAACAACTCTTGCCATGAAATTCTATTGTTAAATGAAGACAGATTTGGCTGGTAAATCTATATGTAATTAGTTTTGACTAAATTAGTTGAAATAGATGGTCTTGTAAGGTAGGAAGTTAGAAACATTGCATCCAAGTTAGGATACTTATGAAGTATTATGCTGAAAAAATATGCATACCAGACCCCATTTTTTCCATCATGGTGTCCCATATGACACATGACTTAGGAAAGACATTTATTTTGGCTTGAATTTAAAGAAAGAGGTGGTTATCATATTGGTCATAATTGAAATGCTAGAAAATTGAGGCTGAGCATTACCACTTTCAAAAGTTGAAATTTTTATGAAAGAATGTTACTAGTAAGTAGAACATATACCAAGTATTATTGTTCTTTGGCTATTTGATATGTCACCAGGACAATTCCTCAGTAAGGAGGGGAAGATGTCATGACCCAACCTTATAGGATATTGTAGATACTTATTTATAGACTCTATAGCATGATTTATTTAATTTTTATTTGCATTTGAACCACATATTTAATATATAATTCCATTTTTTATATGTTCTTTAGTCATCATGGTTAATTATTGTGAATCTAGTTTGACACTATAATATATGATTTTGTTTGATTTACTTGCAACATTCTTTACATTTCTCTATAATTCAAATTATTATTATTATTATTATTATTATTATTATTATTATTATTATTATTATTATTATTATTGTTGTTGTTGTTGTTGTTGTTGTTGTTGTTGTTGTTGTTGTCGTTGTTGTTGTTGTTGTTGTTGTTGTTACATTGTTATATTACCTTATACTATTGATTCCTATCTTTCATGGTTGTTGTAATAAGGTAAATGAGCTAGGCACAATGGTGAACTATGGTATTTGGGGTGATAACTAAGTGGTTAATGAGTAGTTTGGATAAGCACTGATAGGTAAAATTAGATCGTAACGTATATGTAATCCAAATTGGTCAAAATTGCATTATTGTAGTTGTTTTTCATGACTATTTTTATGTCTTTATATGTTATTTTTTATCACTATCCTATTATTAGATGTTATGCAAACTAGTCTTATTTATCAATGTCGTGTGTAATTGATTATGCTTAACCTTGTGTTTTACCTGGTATAACCATCATGTTTTTGATTGATTTCATTCTTCCTAGCTATTGTGCTTGATATCCTCTTTGTGTGAGTTGTTTCGATGGTCTTAGTTATTTTACCCCTTTTTTTGTTTTAACCCATTGTGATTTAATGACAACTCCTAGGTGGTTATGACATTTCAACAATACCCTTGTTGGGACATGATGTAGTTATGGGTTTGATGTCCGTGGTGGACTAGACCAATACATGGTCATTGGCTTAGAATTATGACTTATTTAATTAATACCACTTGTCATGATGACTAGGACCTACATAGTCTTTCAATTAGACCATAGGAGCCTTTCATGGGAAATTTAACTTACCCAACATGTATGATGAAGGATAATTTTCATTGACATAATTATTGGGTGGTCATTATTATTTTTGGTTTTGATATTGGTTGACACTATTACCAAAACTCTTTATCGAGCATACACATTTTTTTGAACCTCAAGGAAATTTTAGAGATGACTACGTGGGAAAAACCTAGGATGAGAAGGTGTGGAAGTTGGGGAATTTAGATCAGATTCTTTGATTTGTCAGTATAGAGGTTCTAGGCTTGGTTCACACTCCAACATTTTTTGTTTAGATCTATGTAAGTGTGGGGCAAGCTTGAAATTACTATGGCATCCTTTAACGATATTTGGGGGGAAAAATAATGCCCATGGTGGGGAATTATAGTGTAGGGCTCACTTACTGGTGAGTGTGGTAAAGGAAGGAGGATTAATGTAATTATTCAACAAAGGAAATAATTCTAACTTCCCCACATAGATGGCATTTGGGTCGAGTAAGTGGATTCTAGTTATTACTATGTATGATGTCTTTCTTTTGAGTTTTTTTGGTTTGGGTAAGTGTTTGGGTTTTGATGGAAATTAGAAATAAAAACATTACAGGTCTATTATGAAATTAGAAGACTTCATCATTGGAGCTTTATCTTAGACATATCAATTTTAAATTGATTTAATTATTTTACATGATGGGTCATTTTTTTAAAATATCTACATTGCTGTTCAAAATATTGTTGGATTATTTTGATTTCTTAATGTTTAATTTATTTGAATGATGTAGCATTTTATTATAAATCCATGTTTTTAATACCTAGTTTTATGTGTTGATTTCAATTTCAAAATAATAATGGGAAAGGGTGAATTGATGAGTATATTGGGGTTACACCATTATTATATAATATCTTATTTATTATAAATATGATTACATTTTTGGTGAAAAATATGGTGTTTAAAACCACTGTGGAGCAGGGCATTCAAATAATCTCATATAAACCTTAGGTGGGTGAAATCACATGCCATTGACTAGTTTTATTGTGCATCTAGATGGTTTTAACTATTATAAATATATGGAGCTAGTTTCTATTGTTAACAATCTACCCAATTGCTAACATTAACCTCCATTTTGATAATCGTAATATAATATTGATCCATTCAAATCTATTTTACATGAGAGGTTTCTTGGGATCAATTGTGATATATTTTTGTGGTAAATATTGTGTTTTATTTCTTATTGAATTAATCTAGCTTGAATTGATTTGTGTATTTCCATTATTTATAATTATGAAGTTTGAAAAGGCATGCAATGAGGGATAAATGATCATGCCTCAATTTGAGTTATAGTGGGTTTGCTTGCAATGTATGTTGATTACATTTTAATAAAAGAATGTAATGTGAACCTTATTTTGATTTAATATCAAGATGTTTTTCATTTGAAAACCTAGGTAGGCTATGAAATAAATTATTTTTGGAAAAAAATATTTATTTTAAAATTTTAAATCTATATTTTACTTGATTCAACTTAGTTGGTCTTTCTTATTAACTTTATATTAATTGAAATGACATTTTAGCATTAATATTCTATTTCATCCCTGATCACTTTTTTGGTCATGCTAGAATAGTTGGGATTTTATTAATTTTTCTCTTGGAATCCATAATTTATGTTTGTCATTTGAATTTAGGTGTGAATTGAATGTTTTTAAAATTTATCCTCTTTGGAAGGATGTAGTTCTACCTTTCCTATCTTGTATGTTGATTTGTTAGTTTTGATGGGGTTTCTATTTTATAGAGTTGTGTTTCTCTCATGTTCTAAATTGTTTTGAACTAATTGGATGTTGTATGTTCATTACATATCTAGTCATGGTATTTTAATAGTTGGATTTATACACCTTCAATTAACTATTGGATTTTGTGCTTAGGAGCATCCTTAGTATTGTTGATAAGCTCATAGGTTGAGCCAGTTACTCGTGTTTTCTCCAAATAAGATAGTATATAATTCATTTGTTATGATTTATTTTTAAATTAGTGTTGAACAACAACAATAATAATGCCTATGGGTTTCTCATATTTTTTTATTGCTTTTTGTGGATACCTATTTCTTTACTTGTGGGTATTCCTTGAGTGTCATGTTCATTACCTCTGTTGGTGTATATTGGTGTATGCAAATTTTCTTGTGTTGTTGATTGGTTATTTTTATTTTTACACTATTATATATGAACATGGCTTAAATATATTATTTTCAACCTCCACATAAAAGCTTTTAGGTCATACTCCACCACTAAACTAATGGTTGGGGTGGTGAGGGCCACCTATGGTTAAGCTCATAGGACTATATGACAGGTTTTACTTTGGATGGGGATATGTTTATATAGATTACTCATGTCTTCATATTGGTGGAATATTAGTTTATAGTGACTTATTGATGTTTAATTATGGTGGATTTTTCCCTTATATTTAGCTACAATATTATAAATGTTGCTTTAAATCCTTGATTACATTTTAAGAAAAGTCTTAAAATATTATTAAAGCATAGTAGCTTACATTAACTTTAATGTTCCAATATTTTATCACTATTATACATGCATACTAATACATTTGGAAAAGATGTGGATCTTATATACATTTATTAAATGTGAAGTTGATATTTAGCTTTAATGTTTACTATTTATTACAAAGTTATAGGCCTAATTATATCATGTCTTGGCCATAGGATGTGAAAGATAAAATAATAATCTACATTATTTTAATTGTAGTGTAAGGTAACTAAAGAAATTATGTACAACCAAGGGTACAAATTTTTAAGTCCTTCATGAGCAACATTACTTTTTTATTTAAGTTGGTTTTGTACACTTTAGTTCAAATCATTAAGATGGTATTCAATCCTTCCTTTATATGTGATTATTGTATGCTTCCATTATACCATTTTATGTTTTATTATTCATTAACATGAAGAAGTTAAGACCCTTCAGCCTGTATATAGGATGTTGATGTTGCATAAGGACTATTTATTTTTTAATGTAGTTATATTATGTTTTCCCTAACACCTGGTTATATATTACGTTTCAAAAGTGTATGTTGTTGTCCTTTGTTCTCTATTAGCACACATCATATGGTAATTAACGGATGTTGCTTAATTATATAATTTTGGTATCAAATGCATTTATTATGCAAAGCAACCAAAAATATAAATTTAATTTTATACAAGTATTATCTATCTAAAATTTGATCTCATTGGATTAGGAATGAATTAGAGTTATTTCATTTTGGAGTATTTGTGCAACCTATTGGAACTATAAATACAAGTAGTTGGATATATTCTTAAAGTAAATTATGAACTATTAGTGCATGCATATGAAATATATAACCATGCACATAAATGGATGTTCATGTCGTCTGTAGAATAAATACCTTGTAAATAATGTGGTAGGGATTTTTTAGATCCATTACAATCATATTGTTAGTTAATATGTTAACTAGTTGTGATTCTAGTGATCTTAATCTAATGAATGTACATTATGATTACCAAGTGTTCCTTGTTATTATCTATGAGTGTAAATGGCTTATGCTAGATTGTCTTATAACTATGCCATTAGAGGTTGTAAAAAAGTGAAATGTTATATGGTTGAGCCATTGATTCGTTATTTCCATGGAATGGAAAGAGGAGTGAAGGATATATTTAGATTTAATTATTGTATATGAATAATAAACTATATTAGATGACCAATTATTTAATTATAATCCTTCGGGTTATTATGGTATGAATTAAGGATAACATAATGTTTTATAATCCATTTAATGCTAAAGGTGTAAGAATTTATGCTAAATTAATTTATTTGGACAAATTACGATAACAATGATATGTTAAGAAACTTGTATATCATGCCTAAGATAACCTAAGATATGGCAATTAGCCAAGATTCATAAATAGGCCATAACTAAACTCATCTATAAAGATTAGATAATTGATCAAGTAGCATGGCAATGATTAATGCATGAGGTTGATTTTTATAAATGTTGGCATGAGTGTATCTAAAATCCCTAAGTAAATAAAATGTGTAACATATTTAGTGTGAGGACCAATAGTTAGAGACTTGTTATAATCCTTGGTAGGTAGAATCACCCTAGTTTTATATAAAATTCTTAACATTCATTTGTAATAAGAATGGATTATAGTATGCTTGATAACTAGTTCATGGAAGATAGATGGTATTGGATGAATTAAATAATTTCTTGACATTCAAGTATTTCATACCTTATACAATTATGGTAGTCATTGAGATGTGGGTCAATAATCCAATTTAGAAGGAGACATTTATCAAACCTTAGCCATTAAACTGGGACTCATTAGGAAAAACAAGTTACCTGGGTAGGGATGATAACCCTTAAGAGGTCATATCAAGAAGATGGGTCCTATAGAGAGTTCAAAGTTTTTAGTGTTGACCTAAACACTAAAAACCCAAAACTACTTACCACATTTGGCACAAAAATATTCTCCATGGAATCCCTTAAGGATGTGTATTCCTAGGTAAGTATCTTAGTGACCTAATTCATTTGGTGGTTGACTACATGTAATTATTCATATATGAAATTATGCTTTGCACATTTAGGAAGTTGCATAGCAAGGCCTTTAAATTACTATGTTTGTACTATGATAATAAACAATATTAGATTTTTTTTAGGGGATTATTTTAGTTTCAGTATATATCTAACATTATTTATATGTTTAGATGATTTAAATATGAATTTATATTCTAAAATAGTATTTTACAATTGAAAAATATATCTCATGGATCTACTATTCAGTTTAACCTTCCTCTAATCCAAAAGGATTGCATTTACTACTTCATTAGGTCTAATTGCTTAATTCTTGGTCCAATAATAATCATTTTGACTATCCATATCACTTGTAACCATAGAAGAAAAAAATATGATATATGTCCTTCACAATCAATTACAAAACATCAGCATATTTCCTTCATCTTGGATAGTTATGTTCAGGGTAGGTTAATGGCATCAACTTAATTGTCCCTACTCCAACAGAAGTTTCATTTCCTTAAAAACACTCAAATTTTCAAATATTTATATGTTTATTGGTTGTCCTAATAATTTAATTAACCCTTATGTGAGGATAATTTGAAAATATTTAGTATAAATACAAGTCAATACCAATTCTTTTAGACATCTAATAATTACCAAAAAAATCACACATTCAAGATGAATCAATCAATTAAAGAGTTAAGATATCCTTCCATATTCATCCCTATTTACTTATAAATAATAGGACTAGTCATATTAGAAATATGAAGCACTCAAAATATAGCCCATGAGCCATGTTTGTCAAGTTCACTACATGCATTATCATGTAGTATATTGCACCCTTGTGCACACACACTCCCACACATAGGGGATAACTACATAATTATGAGGCCCTCCTTGAAGTATTGTATATGTAGGTAGTTCTCATTGATATAGAGGTTTTTGAGGCAACTTGACACTGTGAGCCCACTAATTCATTTTTGGTAAGGTAATGTAACCTAAGGTGGAGAACTAGGGTTTGAGCTACAAAATATCATTGAAAGTATGTGTGCAAGATCCAAAAAAATTATACAGAAGGAAATAGAAAACTCAAAAAACATAGGAAATCACATATTAATGCAATAAATATTTTGTACATGATAGTTATGTTGGGATTCAGACAATAGCAATGACATAAGTTTCTAGGCAACTTAAAAGAATATTTCCAAAATATAATGACTATTTTCTGAACATCAAACAACATGTTTCTGCACTTTTGCATTTAATATATGTTTATGCATCATTTTATATTTTTATTTTTATTTCTTCATTGTGAATTTTCAATCAAAATACTATTTATAATTATACTTTATATATTTTGTATAATTTTCTTAAATCCGGGCTAAAATTGAATATCATAAATTGCATTATTTAATTATCTTTTTTTAGGGAATATATTTCTCACTCTTGAGTAACCTATTATTCACAAACCTTAATTCCAAAAAGTGTTAATCATTTGGTAAACCCGATCTCTAATTCTTCCATGTAGTTCCTAATTTGTTATAGGGTTTTAAACCTCCTAAAGTATTTACTTATTATTTTTATTCAGATCTATTATATTATTTACATGCAACCTAGGCATAGTTATAGATTAGGTGATGATCTTATTAAATATCTTGAGTTACCCCTTGGGCCATCTAAAATGTTTCAAGATAATACCATGTTAAACTTTCCTAATAATGAGAGTGCAAATAACGATAATGAGTCAAATACTAAATAAGTTCTTATATAATATATATTAGATCATGATTATAATGAAACACATGAGGATAGTTAAAATGAACAAGTAGATAATGAAAATTTTAAGTTTATTTCATTAGTGTATTCATAAAAATCCTAAATATCTTCATATGATCCTAGATACTATGTTAGACATTAAAACAACTAAAAGTATAGATGAAAAACCATGTCCATTTATTGATCCTACTATTAAAGTTATATCACATCCCCATATTCATATTTCTCACCATTTGAGATCAAATTTACATACTATATATAATTGGGGCACAAGTTATGAATTTAAACCATTTTTCCCTGAAACAAACATAAGCATTTTTACATCTGCCATGAGAACCATTAGTAATTCAACCAAATTACTAGTTTCAATGCCTATTCCAACATAAATGTTTTCATCCCCTTTCATAAATTTTTCAAACCTAAAACCTTAGTGATTAATATGTTCAAGATATTTTATAAAATGTAAAACATTATCAATATAAGGTTACTAGCATTGAGAAAAAATATATGAAATCACCTCATGTTATTGATTCATAACCCTCTTACACTTGACATATCTTTGTACCCTTTACTAACTAGTTTGTTTTTTCCAAAGTTCACACTTTATGATGGAAAAGGTGATATTTAAAAAAATATTTATAACTTTTATCCACAATACCTTGATTATGCTTCTAATGATAAAATTGTAACCAAATTATATAAGAATACAATCAGTAAAAACATTCAAATCCAATCTGATCAAAATTTTATCACATTTTTCAATCAACCTTACTGATAAGATGTCATATACAAAAATTAATAATATAAAGCAAGGAGCCTTTGAAATAATTAATTAATATGTCTTGAGATATAAGACAATGTTGGCTAAAATTATAAATCGAATGGTGGATAAATAACTTCAAGACCTATTCAAGCAAATTCTATTTAGTCCTTTACATGAGTCCATTTTTTTCAATAAATTCAAATATTTTGATGATTTATTCCATATTGTTCGAGATAGATAAATGAAAATTATTGAATTAAACAAGCTCAAGTATGTATATAACACACCAACTACATCCACTAACAAGTTTCATATCAATCCATGTTACAAGGCAAAACTTATGGAGGCTAAAAAAGACAACACTACGAATGGTAAATAAAGTGTTAAAACAACTTAAAAGGCTAATATTATCTAATGCACCTAAGAGATAATTTGCATAATTACCTGAGTCTCCATCTTCATTACTTCTAAATCCAATTAAGTGTCATCTCATATCTCTCCCTCCTCCTATGGTGGTTGATATGAATCAAATATTACCAAAAGGATATTATTTTAATTCCTATTGTGACTACCACCAATGTGAGGGGAATTATATGAACATACGTTATAAGCTAAATCACAAGACACTTGACCTTACTTATATAGGTAAACTTATGTTTGAGGATTATCATATAGATTCTGGATCACAACCAAAAGATCATAAAAACCAAAATATATTCAACAATTCATTGAAAGATCATTCAAATAAAAATATAAAAGTGCAAATGACATATCATACACATCCTCATTCAACCCATTATGTTCACCCATTAGATGGAATTATTAGTACATTTATTCGTGAGATACATCATATGGTTCGAAGACCTTCTATTTCATTTGATGATAGTGATATTGTGGATGATGACTCAAATCTTAATTATTTATTTATCAGAGCATATATTGATCATGAGTGTATACATAGCCTTATGATTAAAAATGGTGCTAGTGACAATGTATGGATCATAACATTACTAACACATTTTTGATACACACATGATGACTTATTCCTACCAACTAAAATTATAAATCCTTTGATAGGAATATACAATTGTAACATAGGAACCCAAAGATGATGTTAGCTTCTATAGTTAGTACGTAAAATAGAAACAAATCAAATAAAAAAAAATTCTAAGCCTAAGTAATTATGTGAGTAAATGACTAAGAAATAAATAGATAAGAAGAAGACAAAAGAACCATTTTTTAACTTTCTTGAGAGACTTACTTGTTAACCAACATATAAATGTGTTTGTGCTTGGTTTGTGAATAAATGATATTTTGAGATACTAGTGCTTCATGGGAAGCATCTCCCTTGTTTAATTTTGGTTTGGATTGGCATATGAAATGATCATGAAGCTTCCTCTATAAAAAATTTTATGGTATGTTTGGATTGAGAAATTTGATTGAAACTGAATGAGGACCTTTTTATTTATAGTTTTTTTACTAACTCTAGCCTATGTGTGGTTAAGCTTGGGTTAGGGTTGTAAGGATGAAAATATTTATGTTTTAGGAAAGAGATTTAATTTATGAATCATGGATCAAAATTATTAGTATTTGTCTCATTTATGATTATATTTCAAATTTTTGACTTTGAGGTTGATGAATCATCATGACATCATGCTCCCTAATATTTGTTTAAATTTAATTTTTAAAAATTAGATATTAATTAATTTAGCATGGATTTTTCACTTAAAAAATTAACTATATTTAATTAGTTAAGTATATCTAATTAGGATTTTTGTAATTTTTAAGAATTTGATTAATTACCATGCACTATTGGTCAAAAACATCAATTTTCTAGGTCATAATTGTTTTGGGGATGAACCAAAGAGAATTTATAACTATGTATAGGATATTACCTCAAATAAGAAAGCCTTGACATGATGATGTGTACTTACATCCAATGCATAGATGAATTTGGTCGTTTTAATGATTTCTAGGCTTAATTTACATTGTTTACAAGAAATCAATATGATGTTTATTTAGACATATAAGTGGAAAAAAATAAGTGTTTATATTTAGAATATTTTAGAAGGATTTATGATACATTGGAAAAAATAAC
Source organism: Torreya grandis (assembly GCA_037957365.1). Lineage (NCBI taxonomy): Eukaryota > Viridiplantae > Streptophyta > Pinopsida > Cupressales > Taxaceae > Torreya > Torreya grandis. Next base: position 1,400,379 of record JARHVA010002951.1, read on the forward strand.
TTATTTTCAAGTAATAAAAAAATTATGAAGAAGAAGTTTGAAAATTTATTTAAAGAAATAATAGATGCCCCATGATGCCCCCTATAGAGGACATGTAAGGATGAAATATATGGATGGGATATTTAAAAAGAGAGGGAAGTAGGAAGGATGCATCCCAAAACAAGAAACACACTTTGACCTACCCTAGAATAGGTTAAAAGTGATGAGCTCAGAATTATAAGAATTTACACTAGTAGCATAGAGTGAAGCCACTTGCCCCAAGTAGGGTAGTTTAGGTAGATAATAATTTACCCCATCAAGGTGGATTTGATTAATAATTGGTTTTAAATGGTTTTTACCCAATAGGGTGGAATTTTGGTTTTAAAATGGTCAATATGGGAGTTGAAGAATGATGTGATTGGTTTGGAATAATGTCATTATAACTTTCTGTATGCACTTAGAATTATCATTAGGAACATATAAATTAGTTATAGTGGGTAAAATTATGGTGATTAAGTGAAAAAAGAGAATTTTTTCCATAGTATTAAGTACAATCCTAAGTCTAAAATTTTGATATAACATGAAACAATATGCACCATGATATTAGACACCATGCTAACTTGATTGTAATGTATAGAAGGAATGACCCCTGATCCACCAGATAATTAACAACACAACACACATGAAAAAACCCATGATGAAAATACTATCAAATTCCAATATATGGATTCAAATATAATTATGTAATAAGAAGCACTATGATTATGACCCCACCAATATAATCACTGATTTGAGGCAACAACAAAAGAAATAAACAGTGTAAAGAAATAAGTAAACATAAACAAAAATAAAACTAAAAAAAAGCATTGAGTTGCTTAGTGAAAAGGATTATACTAACAAAATTCGAATATAAATAATGTTAGGTAAATGAATAAAACGTGATCAAGAAATTGGCAAACCATTTACATGTGTGTGATCCTAAGGCATTGTGCTTGGAAATTTAAACAAGGAAAGATGGTCACATTGAGAAAAAAAGGGGAAAATAATAATAAGAGGGGGATGAATGATATGAATCCAAATATGCTAAGCAAGTGGACACTAGATACATAGTCCCATAGACACTGGGGCCAACATGAAATTCAAGCCAAATGTATTTTTCCCATGGATACGGGATAGAAGAAAAATGATGACAAGTAAGAAAGTGAATATGGAGGAATAATAGGATGGGTAAAATTTAAAATAATGAAAGAGTTAAAAAAAAAAAAAAGGAATGGTAATATATAAATAAGGGTGGCTAAGCCAACCCATAATGCGGTGATTCACAACACCCAAATCAAAGGACAAAACCACTAGTGAAAAGGATGACAAAGCAACCAAATTTTTTGTAGTTTAATACCTCTCAAGGATATTTTAAATCCTTTTGCAATATTTTTAATTTTTAATTTTTTGGCATCTTCGAAATTTTTAGGATTTTTTACATCTCAACTCAATAGAGGATTATGAAATAAAAAATTGGTTAACTCATAAAAAGGTAAAAGTGTCACTTAAGTTACTCATAAAATGATAAGAGCACGGCTTATATTACTCTCAAAATGGTGAGAGCATTGGAAAGGGGTGGCCAAACTGACCTAAAAAACTAAGCACTTCCTACATAGTTGAAATGGACCTCATGTCAATGTAGTTCCACCCTAATGGAAACTAATATGAATTAATGGCAAGGATGGAAACATAAATGGAATATGAATGACATAAGATAGGAGAAATGGTACAATAATTGGTATAATAATCAGGATACATTTGCATAGGATAAGAAAGGTACAAAAAGGATATAATTTTTAGGAAACATCAATGGAGGAAATCATGCATATGTGTGATGAGTGATTTTATTAAAAGATGTAATGATGATGAATAAAACTAAATATTTCATTGGAAACTTTCTCTAAATTTGGAAACTAAAACTATATATGGCACCTATGAAATAGAATTAGGGTCAAGATCAATACCAAAATAAGGGAATAAGACCAAATAGGAACTAGTTTAGATAGAAAATGGGAATGAAGGGAAAGTGTTCAATATCATGCCCCCAAGTAGGCATCCTCATAGAAGATGTTTAGGAGGATCAAACATAGAAACATTTGGGGTGATTAATATTCATAGGATCATCAAGTTATTCTCTTTTTGGTGTAGACAATCTATATGCTCCAGATCCATAATTAGTTCTTGATGATGAAGGGTCCTAGACAATTAGCTTCAAATTTTCATTTATTTTTAGATGAGGCACTAGTATTATTTTGGTTATCTTTTAGAACAATATCCCCATGTTCATGTTATCTACATTTGATATGCTTTTTATAGATATCACAACATATTATGATATGCCTAAAGATTATTTAAAGTTGCTACCCACTTTTCATCAAGTAACTCCAATTCTTATAGTTGAGAGACGTGATATTCTTCCTCGTCAATGATACATTTCAAGCCCAACTGGAAGGCTTTAAGCAAGGAGGATCTGGGGCCATCCAGTCATCTAGGGGATATATAAAGATATCAATAACCCAACAATTAGTAGGCTACATATGAGAATTGATGCAATAGGAGAGGCTCTATGAGAGGGAGATATGTCAAATTTGCCATGTGATGATGGTGAGCCCCACCCTCTTGGATAAAACAAGGGGAGAAATGGCTATGGCTTTAAGAATGGCTTTTGTGCTTTCTAGGAGGGGTGATAGTGGTCTCTAAGGCATCCCATGTGGTCGCACCTAATTGATAGTTCATGGGGAACTCCCCTACTGATCCAGAAACCCCTAGAGGTAGTGTACATCCATAGCCACATTATTAGTTTCAACATGAATCTGCATACATGACAAAGATATAATGTAGACCTTCTCGTTAAGTGAAAAATCACAAGAAAAAACATCATTATTAAAAATAGAAATAACTCTCACCTTCCATAATTGGAGAAGAATTATGGATTTGAAAAATTTCCACAAAAAATTAATATAAGTTGGCTGAGTTACCTAGAAAAATAAGTTACCAAGAAAATGGCATATGGTGATAAGGTTAGAATAGACTATAAATCCATTTTCAATAAAATTGGGCATGTGGATAAAACCAAGATAATTATTTGAACAAATCAATCCAATGGCATGTAGGACACTTTGGTGGAGCATTTCTCATGTGAGAGAGTCACTCCCCAAGTGGGATGCCTTGTTAGACAAGGCACCACATAAAGTGGGTGAGCTTCGATTTGATTCTGACATGTCAAATTATTGCACGCCAAGTTATAGGAGAGGATTTAAGTACCCAACACCTATTGATCATGCAAAGTGTAGGAGAGAAAAGTTTCATGACTTGGTACAAAATGCCTAGAGAATAATTCTAGAAATGGATGTCACAATTCCAAGGTTGGTTTTTCCACCAAGGACGACAAGGCTGGAAAACAAGATTATAAAGCTAAACTATCATAAATCACTTTATAAGCCGAGGAACAAGAGCCATAATAAACATGGGTGACCACAAAAATCTTGGGAAAACTTTAGAAATTCCTTGCTAAGGATAATTGTTTGGTAAACCAGTAATCAAACTTTTCTTCCACTCTTTTGATAACATACTGCCACAACTCAATTAGATAATTGTCAAAGGCAAAAGTGATGCCATGAAATTTGAATTATTTTTTGCATACAATCCATTTTCAATTATAATGGAGATCAAATTCAAGCATAGGCATCATACTTTGACTCAAACATTGTGTCTTATTCCACTAAAAATTAGGTCTCGAGGCATGTGGAATAAGTATATATAATTGAGAAATCAATTCGAATACTTTTTTATTATTAGATAAATAAATACTATGTTTAAAATAGTATAGGGAATTCAATTTTATTTCTGTTTTAAGTATAAATATTCTTAAAATTTTAAAATATTATTTTTAAATATATGGTAGGGATGACTCAACCAAGATTATATTTTTAAAATGAGGAAACATGAGAATATAAAAGAGAATGTCAAAAAATACCATAGATGAATACAAGAATAAATGTTAGATGCATAAATATAGGAACAAAGCAAATATCAAAATAATAATGATAGATAAATATTTTTAGAATGTAGGGTAGAATTGATAGCTAAAGAATTGAAATTTGTAAAGAGAAAACATACTGATAAGATGAAGATAATTTGTGAACAAAGATCTGAAGATGAAAAATATGTGTTAAAGAGACGATTAGAACTAAAAATGCGATCAAATCAAGTGACTAAGATAGAAATAAAAAAATACAAGAAATCTATCATGAAGCATCTCAAAGGCACTATAATTGAATCATTATTGATGTTGACATTAATTATGAATAAATAAACTCAGTATTGATGGATCATGTGCTAAAAATACCAAATAATATAATTCATGATATAATGGATATCAATTTTACAAATAATAAAAGAAATAATGATATAAAAGAGGAGGCTAGACTGCAATATAGAACTAGAAGAAAAATACAAATATGATTTAGAAGAGTCAACATTGCAACCTAAAATAAGAAGACAACTGCAAGATTCAAAAATTGAAACAAAGCAAAATATAGCTAATACCAATGGAATGCTTAGAAGAGATTTAAATAGTATGCAAATGGTTTTTCAACATGGCT
>JARHVA010002951.1:1412500-1507500 GCA_037957365.1 Torreya grandis
ATATTAATGAATTAACACTTGAAAAACCATTTCCACATACCTTATATTTTATAATGATAATGATAATCAATATTTCACTTGGAGAGGAAGTATTTTGTTTCTTTCATTAACAAGAAGGAATATTAAATCAAAAACTTAACAATCTTCAGAACCTTGCTTCCATTAATATATAAATTTAAGATGATCTTATCATTTCTAAAACTTAAACACACTTTACTATATACATTTAAATATCCTATAATCTTATAAAACTTTCAATATTTATTGAAACACCACCAATTCTACATCATTAGACCCCACAAGGTCTTACAAGAACATAAATAGACTTACAAGGCTTCTTACCAAAGCATTATCATTCTTATTATTAAAAACATTTTTGATACATTACTCTTACATTGCTCATAAAACTTATAGAGATCATCCTATGATGGCTTGATCATTATCTTACACAACTATGTTTCTAGTCTTGGTTTATAGACCAAGTTTATCTTGATTACATTTAACTCTTCAAACAAACATGATATGTTTATCGTAGCTCACAGGTTTGATTTTTTATTTCTTTGGCCTTTTGGAGGTTTTGACTTGATTGAATCTGAACACTATTTACAACAAGTAATTATGGACATTACATTACCATTTATTTTTTGCTCTAATCCTAAGACACACTAATATTCCCTTTCTATTATATTTTATATTCAAATTTCCCAAAATGAATTTTTGGATAGAAAATTTTAACAAGGAATTTATGGACTATACAAGAAACTTGAAGCCTAAAAAGGATCCCTATTATCAAATATACCTCATAGAACCTACTAAACAAAAAGTTGATATTATTTATAAAATTTGAAGATGATGCTCCTTCATCATACTCCCCAAATAGAAAACTTTTGATCTTCATCTCAAATGATGTTTCTTTCTCTTCTTTAAATTCTACATTTTATTATTTTGTTAAATTCTTATTTTAATTACCTATTTGTTTTCTCAAAATAATGGCTAATAAATATGACAATGCACCTTTGATCCACATTTAGACCTTATTTTTGATAGCCCTTTTAGTGCTTCACCTCCATAGAAAAAAAAATCATTAAAACAATCATTCATTTTTACATTATGTCTTTGGTCAATTTTCCATTTGTCTTCTTTACAAGCATGATGCTCATGCTTCTGATTAAGGATATTCATACTGATTCGCTCTTTAGGTGCTTTATTCTTCACTTGATTTTTAGTCTTAAAATTGAATCAACTTCTTCCTTTTCAATTTTTTTCCTACAAACTTGCATATCATCAATGTTTGATTTATCTAAACTGCTTTCATGGCTGCAGTTATCTTTACAATCTTCCTTTTACCTTAGTTTTTTATTTTCACAAGAAACCAAGTTGTCATACAAATAATCTATTTCTATTTTTCAATTTTTAAATTACCCTTTTTTCATCATTTCATCTTCCTACTTATTCTCTTTAGAATTCACTCAGAACGTATCTTTTTCATTTGAGACCTCAATTTGGGCCTCCTTTTTGACATATTATATACCTTTATTTCCAAATGCACACAAAGAGTTATATTTAAAACATGGATGTGTAATTACCTCCTTGAATTCTTTATTTTTAAAGTCCTTTATGTGGTTCATGAACTAGTTTTCCCCCTCTATAACATCTATTTCTAGCATATGACCTTCTTCTAGTTCATAAATAACCAATTTTTGTTTTCTCAAAAAACTTTCCTCTCTCCTTAACGTATTTTTCATTTCTTTAATTTTCTTTCTCTTAACTAGTAGTTTCACAAGAAATTTCATGTTATTTGTCATTTTCAAACCATACCATTGGTTTTCCATTTATTTCATGTACTCTATCATAATATCCATCTCCTTCCTCATTTGTCTTATCTCATTTATCTCTTCTTAACTCATCATTATTTTTTTATCTTTCCTTATTTGGTACTTCTTTATCAATGTCCTTTCATTTCCATTACTTTACCTCCCTTTGTAACCCACCCTAGGTTTAACCTATTCTTTTCACACCTATTTATCTTCTTTTTAGTCTCACCCAAGTCTTTTTCACTAGAGTCTTTAGACTCTTAGTCCAAATATTTTACACCTTGGAACTCTCTAAGCTTCCATGAGATTTATCTTTCTTAACTTCTCAATCCTCAATGGGCTTCAAACTTCTTGAACATTTTCTTTTCCTTTCTTATACTCTATTCCCAATGTCTGCCCACCATTTTTCCAGTGCACCCTTTCATCCATGCACTCAGAGATACTAAAACTCGATGAGTTACTACAAGATAAAAATCATAAATAATTGATAATGTTTGAAAATATTATGTCTATACATATGCCCCACTTGAAGCTCATCATGTGTCACTCAGGTGTAGTGAGGGATGGTGCTTCAAAAAAAGAACATAGAAACACACAACAGTATCAAAGCTAAATAAATTATAGTATTTTAAAGCATAAAATAACTGAATGTAAATGACTAAAATGAAAAATAAAATTAATGTGTGCCTAACTTGACTCACCTTTATTGATGAAAGGTTGTGTACAGTGTTTGCAGTTTTGATCATGGAGGGTGTGGAGATAGCTTTCAATAAACTAAAGGATACAAAACTAAAGAGAAAAAACAAATAAAAATAGGAAAACCAAGATAATTGAAATGTGTAGGCATGGCATACTTGGAAATTTGCTAAGCTAGGGTGATAAATGTTAAGTTAGGACCAAATGACCAAGATAAAATTTAGAGTAAATAAGGTAACCAAAAAATGAAGGCTACTGAATGACCAAAAAATCAAACAAGTATACCTTAAGTAATAAACGTAAACAAACCAAGTCAAACTAAGGATACATGTAAAAAATGTAGTCAAACATCAATGCAAAAGTAGAAATGATCCATACTTAAACAAAGATGGATAAGAAATGGTAAAACAACATTGATGAGTGAGAAGTAACAATCCTTACTCAATAATCAATGGAAAAATTACACAAAAAGGGAAAACAACATTGGTGAGTGAGAAGTAACAATCTAAACTCACTCAATAATGGAAAAATTACTTAAAAATAGAAATAGACATAGTTATTATAGAAAAAAAGTACAAAAAAATATTGAAATGGATGTAGTTATACAAAAAAGGGGAATGACAATGGAAATTTTTCAAATAAAACCAAGTAAATTATAGTCCCTCAATCATACTATTTCATTCTAAGGATAGATAAAACCAAAACAAATTTTTTCTATCATGTTTTAAGATGTGAAGAAGAGGGAATATTGAAATGGGTAAACGAGTTTAGAATCAAACTTAGCTATCAATGGCAGAATGAAATGGATGGAGGGGTTGGAGGAAATGAAATAAAAATCAAGGTACATAAACTCTTTATTAAATTCAAGCCACTAAAATTAGGTTTGTCAACATAAGAGGACATTCTACATTAAGGACTCTAAATAATTTTTCCTAACCACACAAATATTGGGTCATCAAATGAAATATTAATATCATACCGTGAAGGCTATATTAATGAAAATTAAAATTGACCTACCTTCCCATAGCATATTCCTTTTTCCTTAGGACCCCCTATAGAGTCATTCGTCTACCTTGAATATTGGGTACTTGCATGAGAAATTAGATAGCACTATGGATTTTTTTTAAATATACTAGTCCAATTTAATTACCTATTACACCCCAATGGACCTTATCTATATCATGAGGCCAAACGTGAAGTTTGAGCTTCAATTTGAGATAGGAGATGTGTTATAAATCACATCTTTTGGTGTGGTGTTGACTTTTTGATTTTTAAATTACCTTTTTACCATTGAATTTTTTATAAGATTTAGATTTTCAATTATGTATTTTTATATTCCTATTCCATAAATATTTAAAGGACCAAACATGGGTGATAAAAATGATTATCATTTGAAAACTTTAGAATTGGTTTGTAATAAAGAAAACTTAGAGAGCACTGCGTTTAAGATTCTCATTTATTCATGTAAAATAAAAGTGTTGTCTTGATTTTGACCTAATTTTATCTAATGTGAAATAAAATTAAAGGAAATCAAGAGCATTAAACATGAAACAATTTTGAATTACTTCAAATAACAAAAATTGTGACAAAGTGAAAAGGGAATATAATGATAAGTGAGTATTATTCCTTATCATAATAATGTATATCAGTGTAGGGAAACATGCTAAATATTTTTTTGTGCAACTTTTAACCATTAATAAATAAAAACTAAAACTAAAAATATAGGATCAAAAACTTGTAACCATTTCTTACCATTATAGAAAAGTAACACTTAATGTAATAAAAGTGTTTTGAAATAATATGGTGATATTATGAGGAGTGTCTAGTCCTATCCATGGTATTACACTACAACTCATAAATTAGAAATCCAAGTGGATGAAAAAAAAAATGATGTTTGTGAGGATGGCCTAGCCCTATTTATGGTCTTACACTACAACTCATAAAATAAAAATCCAACTAGGTGAACAAAGTATGTGAAACATAGTATTTGTGAGGAGAGCTTAGTCTTATCAATGATCTTACACTACAACTCAGAAAAGAAGATTCCCCATGGGCATAAAAATCTTTATAAATTATCAAACAAGATATTAAAAATCAATATATGAAAGCAAAAGGAATTCATGAGGAAAAATAGGTCCTATCCATGGTATTACAATGCAACTCATCAAATAATGAAAGCAAAGCACCACGAGAAGGAACACATGTTTGTGTCAAAGGATATTGTTTCAAAGGGTGAGATACGTGTATAAACTTTTCAAAAAGTGTTAGTAGGATAGTATATAAAAGTATGATAAGAAGGGAATTATCTAAGATAAATATTTATTCAAAAATTGTGCATTAGTGAGTTATTCGAAAACATTACCTTCATTAGTTTGGAAGTGATAGGTGCTAGGACCAAAAATGTCTTTTACTAAATAAGGGCCTCATAAATTTTTGGCATATTTATCTTCTTTATAATGGTATAGTCTAATTTAATTATGAGATCATCAACATTAAAAGTGTAGAATTTAACCTTTTATTATGCTTTTAGGAGATGTGCCCCTTGTATTGGAAATTATGTTGAGGATCAAATAGATAGTGTTCATCAAGAATATCGAGGACATGAAGATTAGATTAACTTAGTTATTTATCAATAATGATACCTTGAATAGATATACATAAAGTGATAAGTTTAACTCCTATTGGTGATATGGATTCAGAACCTCAGACTAGTGAGAATAGTGTTGTCCTAGTTGTAATACATATATTAGTAAGATAGGCCCAAAGTGTGGGATATAAATGAATATGATAATTAGCGTGTGTTTCTCAAATAGTATTTTGTATAATTTTGTTTAGTATTTTCTTAGTGTCCTAAGCTTGTTCATTACATTATAGATGGCAAGGTGTGGATATTTTTTGGGAATTTTAAATTTAGCACATAGTTGTTTCATGTCCTTATTTTTAAAATTACCACCATTATCAAAAATTATATTATGGGGAAATCGAAAGTGAAAAATGATTTGATTAAGGATATATTTATAAATAGTGGTTCTCATTATATTTATAAGAGGCATGGCGTCTACACATTTGGTAAAATATTCAATAGCAATAGTGATCAAAACATGACCATCTTATGATCAAGGTAAGTTGTTGATGAGATCTAATCCCCACATGGAAAAAGTCCAAGGAGTTTCCAAAGTTTAGATCTCAGTAGGTGGAAAATGGATTAAATCATTATGAATAAGGAAAGGTTTACACTTTTTGGAAAAATTGATAGCATCTTTTTCTAAAGTAGGTCAAAAGTATCCCATATATAAACATTTGAATGTTTTTGGATGTCCACTATCGTGGCCACCACAAATTCCCCCATGTTCTTGTTCAAGGAGAGGAGGGACCTATTATTTTAGTACATAGTGGAACATGGTACCTTATACATTATGGTAATAAATGGTGTTGTATCATAAGACAATTTAAAACAATGCTTATGTATTCTAGTATTTTAATGAGAATCTATGTTTGGAATATTGGTTTGATGTTTAATGAATTGGATGATGTTTTTTACCATGGGATTTGTCAAATAGTGGCAACCTCAATGTGATAGATGAGAAAATCTTGTGGTTGGATAAATGATAATAACTTATCTGAATAATAAATTTGAAATCATTAAGTACTTGATTAGGATGAAATAGGGATGTTAAATAAGCAAGAGAATCAACAATAGAGTTTTGATATCTTCTAATTTGATCAATGATAAAAGAGGCAAAATCTTTGGCAAGTGTTATTTCTATTTGATTATACGTGATAATGTTTCTACTTTTACACTAGTAATCACCATTAAATGCATAGAAGATAAGTTAAGAATCACCCAAACCATGTAGATATGGCATATCTAAGTCAAGTACCATGTTCACACATAATATAGGAGATGTATATTCAGCCATATTATTAGTGATATCAAAGGTTAGCCTAAATTCCATAATATGATGTTACCATGAGGGTTAGGAATAATACAACCTTCGGCAACTCTTTGAAAACATTTGGTGTTATGAAAGTGGAGAGTCTACGTGTCTTCATATAAATCAATGGTGACTTTAGGAATCTCTTCAATAACTAATTTGAATTTTTTAGTATTAGGAATGATATAGGTATATTCTTGATTATTTACCTCTAAACCAATATTAAAATTATGGAAATAATTTTTAATGTCGATAGCATGATTAAGAACTTTAATATAGTGAATTTTATCATCAAGGAGATTATCTTCAAGGTGATTTATAATAGGTATGGGTGTTATTGCATGTTTGTCAGTAATGGCTTACCCTTTGAAATATTTTTATACTATGATTCAAAGGTTAAACTCCATTAAGAGAACCATCCACTTTCCAATTATTTCTCTATCTTAAATGATTTGGAGAATAAATGATGAAGAAGATAAGAATGGATAATGATATAGGTGGTTTGAAAAAGCATATAGTGATATCACTTTTTCATTGTGAAGTAGATAGCAAGGCAATCATATTATATTTTAGTATAATGTTTCTCATAATCAATGAGGCCTTGACTAATATATTAAATAGTATATTCACTTCTGGTATCATGTTGTTGGGCAAGCATTTCCCTAACTGATACAGGAGTAGAGGAGGTGTAAAAAATCAAAGGATGACAGTTGGAAGGTGGAGAAAGGGTAGGAAAATGGAGCAATGTTTCTTTCATTTTGTTTAATGATTTTTGATAGGGATCATTCCATTATAGATAATTATCTTTATTAATAAGGGAATTAATTGAGTATATGTGGTAAGCCATTTCATGAATGAATCATTGGATTTACCCAAGCTTTCCAATGTATGTGTGAATGTCTAAAATGGATTGAGGAATGGGAATGTTGACTATAACATTTATTTTAGTGGGATCAACATCAATATGGTGAAGAGAGACTAGGAACCCTAATATTTTATCAGATGTAATGCCAAAAACACATTTATAAGAGTTGAGTCTAGCTTTGTACTTGACTAATTGATCAAAGATGTAGGGTAGAATATAGATATTGGTTATGTGGATTTTTAATTTGGTAATGAGGTCATCGATGTAGGTTTTCAAAATTTTGTGTATAAGATCATGAAAAATGTGATTCATGGCACATTGATAGGTAGTTCCAACATTTTAAGGCTGAAAGGCATTTTAACATAGTAATAAGTGTCCCTTTCCCTAGTGAACATTATTTTGTGTTGGTCTTTAAGAGGTACATGAATTCAATATTAAATTGAAAAATAATCCATGAGTGACAACCCTTTTTACCCATTAGTGGAATCTATGATAACATCTTTTGAGGGTAACAAAACATTGTCTTATGATAGGTGAGGTTAATTTTGCACAATTATATGCATATATAGATGACCATGGTGACTTTTTTTTATCAATAAGTATAATTTTTTACACCCATTAAAAATAGTCAATCAATTTAATAAACTTGGAATCTAATAGTTTGATAATTTATTTATAACATAGGGTAGAAACTTCAAGTTGAATTTTTTTTTTATTTCTACTAGAGGGGTTTGGCATCTATGGATGTGATTATGTTTTGAATAATAATATTAGGGTCAATACCTAAAATTTCCTCATATAACCAACAAAAATTGTCATGATATTTATTGAAGAATAAGCTAAATTTATCATGTTTAGTCGATGTGAGTTTTCTAAAGACTATTATGGTTGAGGACAAAGAGAGTGTGCCATATTATATTCACATAGTTTATTAATTGAGAATAGAATTTATGTCTTGAATCTGATATCGAACATTGGGAAGATAAGAAATGGGATTGGATTTTAGATCTATGCAAGTAATGAAGTTATTAAAATGAGGAATGTTTCATTTGAAATTCCTATGTTTATGATGTTGCCATGGAAGTTGAGTTTCTATAACATGGAATAACTCAAGTATGGCTTCATCATTAGGTAACATGGGTAAAGGTCAATAATATTACATGTCTATCTCAATATCAATTATATTATTAACATGGTGATCATATTTAGAATGTATATGTTGTACATCTAATTCCTTTGAATTAAGGAGTAATTTCAAGTCTACATGTAATTATTAAGGAAGATTGATGGGATTTAATTGGATTGATAATAGGTGTATATTTAGAATTATTGGTAGGGAAGGGATTTAGTAGATTTATTAGTGATATAAAAGGCATATAAGGTTTTAAAATATACAAATTTATGAGAGATAAGATTTGTTCAATAACCCAAGGTGTATCGAGAAGTGGAGAGTTAACTAGAGGTACATGACATTCAGATTCTACTCACTATCCATGGAACTAACATGAACATCTCAATTTAGAGCTTGTATTTTTAGGTAAGGTTTATTGATAGTGTTGAATACCCAAGTCTCATGATTGATCTTGGGCCATGATGTATTTATTGTCATACATGTTATAAATAGGACATGCTTGTGTTTATATAGGATTATTAGAAGGAGAAACACAAAGATCACTAAATTTGTGAGGTGACAAGGTTAAAGGGTCTTGAAATAACTTGGCCACTAAAATTTATTATAGGTGAAATAATCTTCTATATAATAATATTCATGTGTATTACATGGAGGAGGAATGTTAGTGATATCATCATTGAGAGGGATGGGATGATCCTGGGGCAATAAGGAAAGAGGGAGCCACTCCAAAATGTAAGGAGGTATCTTAGTAGTATTGCAAGTGTTTTTAAAATTGTTTAGCTCATCATTGTTAATATTAATAAAAATTGCCTTTAAATGAATATTTTTATTGATGAATTGAAATAAAATTACACTATTAATTATGAAATAGATGGAACCTGATATTGAGATTTGGAGTTTGGAAGCTGAATACTCCATGGATTAGGATCAACCTCATGTTCATAATGTTGGCCATTATTGATAAAATTAATACATTGACTATTGAAAGAGGAAATATCCCTCATGCAATGTGTCCATGGATGAAATAAGAGTATATTATAAGATAATGGTAAGTTGAGAACCATGAGCTTGGTAAGTATATTTTGGGGTCCAATAGTGAGAGAGATCCAAACATAACCAGCTAGTTTTTTATTGGTCTTATCAAATCCATGACATGCTAGATGACTTTGATTGCAATGTTGTTTGTTAAACACAAGTTTTTTAAATAGAAAAAGATATGTTACATTAATTTTTCACCCTTCATCTACTAATAATTTTGATATAAGTGTGGTATTAATGGTGATTTTAATGAAGGGAATTGGGTTGTCAGCTCAAAAGAGAATTCCATCACTGATCATGCATTCTTCAAGGAAATATATGAAAGGTTTAGAATAAGGAAAAATAGTTTTAATAGTCTAAACATGTGTTGGTAAAGGTTTGTGAGAAGGGTTTTCAACCTATAGGGAAGATGGCTCTTCAATTTTTTAGAGTTGTTGCATTAAGAATTTGCAATGACATGGAGAAGTGTAAACTATGTACATGAAAGTTATTTTACAAATCATGTAGTGAATATCCTCTAAGAAATTATAATGATATTTTGAAGATGAGGAACTAAAACTAGGCTTATAAGGTGATATATTTTTGGTATGAAGAGAATTAGTTTGACGTTTTGAATGTGGAAGTTTTAACTCATTCATGTCAAAAGGTAAATTAGTGGTAGTGATATATTTGAGAAGTTGCTCTTTGAGTGATGGTTTCTTTGGATTTTTTATGGGATCTTTAATGGTAGGTTTATATTGATATTTAATTTATCCATAATCACATATTGAGAAATGGAATAGTATTGATCATAGCTAGGGTTGATTGCACAAATATCCTTGTTTGATTGTTTAAGCTTGGAGGTAGAAAATGTTTTTACATTATTAGAGGAATAAGGCTTAAAATCCTAATCATGATGACATATTTTAATCATGGTGTCGTGATTGAATGTATCTCATAGCATTAAAAAATGAATTTTTTTGTAATCTCATGAAATGTTTCATGGAAATGACCTATATTACCATGAAGCAAACATGAATGGTTCAAAAATCACTAAAATTTGTTTCATTTATTGATTGGTTAGTAGTGAATGGGAAGCTTGGGGATTTTCCATTTTGCCTACTTTGGTTCTATTGAAGGAGTATTGCCACTAGTTATATTAGTGGAGCATTTGAAATATCCTTCGATGGTTTTAGTATTGGGTTCTAATTGTTTCATTAAATTTTTTTGTCACTTAGATTAATCAATAGTATCATTTAAATTTTGGGGAGAAAAAGTTAAAACATTATATTGGAAGGAAGGTGTTAAGGAATTTTTGAAGTGTTTGAATAAGTTATCATCAATCATGTTATGATCATAATTATTAGCCAAATCTTCCAACATTCGATAAAATTAAGAACTGATTCAAAATAGGATTGTTTAGCATTAATGAAATGACTATGTTTTTCAAGATCATTGTGTTGAAATTCCTTAATTAAAATATTGACTAAATCCTCAAGTTGCCATATTTAGTATTTAGGAAGTTGTTTAAACCATTCTAATACATCACTTATAAAGGATTGGGTAAATCCACTCCAGGTCATTAGTTGTAGGTATGGGTTAAACAACCTTGTGGTGGAATAACAAGCAAATCATGTAGGTTGTTAACGGGGTTCACTTGTAGTGAAATGAATCCTTGTGGAGAAATCAAACCTAAGTGGGTGAGATTGATGGGTGATAACTATTTTAGAGTGGCTAGATATCAGTCAAATAAAATTCAAAAGGAGGGAAGGGTCAAGTAGAAAATAAGGTTCTGGGATCTCAAAGTGTCACTTCCTAGGTTGGTTTCTTATTATACAAATGCTCTCAAAACTAATTCTTACTACTTTCAGTTGTTTTACACTTATAGGTAAACACAATCATTAAGTTTGGGAAGGGATGATAGAGGAAACTTGATGGTCTTGACTGAAGGTTTCTTTATTTATATTAGCTCTTGTAAACCCTTTATTATAAGGTTACAACCTAAACCAAGAAGGCATCTAAGGTAGTTTTGTCACACACTTAGAAAACTATACCAATAAAAAAGCATTCATACACACTAAGAACAATAATACAATATAAACCAATTACATAACAAAATATAATAAATTTTAATAGTTTTTTTATATTTAAAAATAGCATACATGAATGAAAATAATCAAGATCTATCCATAGATTTTGCATACTTTAAATTACTATATTATAACAATTAAAAAAAACTTAAAACTGCACTAGTGGAAGGAGAAAACTCTAATGAAATTTCATGACAATCAAAATTAACTTCTTCTTGTATTCATAAAATCTTCCATCCATTTGTTATTTAAAATTAAATTGATATAAATATATATATATATATATATATATATATATATATATATATATATATATATATGGGGAAGGGACGCATCATCCTCTATGTGTATGTAAACTCATAGTTACATGTTGCTATTAGAAACACGTTTCTAATTTTAGTATCAAAATTGCTTTTTTTTACATGCTTGTGTCTAATTATATATATGTAAATATTAGTTAATGTTGATGTGTGTTTTATTCATATTCTAGAATTTAATGAGGTGAGATATAACGTTTTAGGATCTCAAAGGAGGTAAACTCCATTCCAAGGCACAAGTTACAGGTATGGGTTAAATAATTTGGTGGTGAAATAATAGGTTGAGTATGCAGGTTATTAGCTAGGTGGTTCTCATAGTGAAATTAATCCTAAGAGAAATCAAACTTAAATGGGTGGATGGATACTAAGCTAAAGTGGATAAATCCCAAAATAAACATCAAAAGAGGGAAAAGTAAAGTATAAACTAGGGTTCTATGGTCTCAAGGCTCACCACCTAGGTTGGTTTCTATCATAGACAAGTGTTTCTAGAAGTAGTGATCATTACTTGTAGCTATTACACACTTATAGAGAGACACAATTGGAGAGTATAGGAATAAAGCATAGAAAACATAATTATCTTAATTGGAGGTTGATATTTTGAGAGTTTTTGTTCCACACACTTGTTTATGAGATTATAAATCAAACAAAGAAGGTTTCTAGGACATATATAGCATACACATAGACAAATATACCAGAATAAAACACTCTTAAACACTTTAGAATATTAACAAAAATTTAACCAACTATTTTGGTCAATGAAAAATGATAACTTTCAATAGCTTTTGTACATCTAGATTTAACATATATCAATGATAACAATTAGAATCATCTATAGCTTATGTACACTTCAGTTTTGAGTTAAAACAACAAAGAAAACAAAAAATTAATAGCATGAATATGGAAAGAAAGAACACTGACATAGTTGCATGATAATCAAAACTAATTTCTTCTTGTATTGATAAAAAAATTCTCCCCTCCTCCTTTATGAGGGTTATATATGCATAATTAGACTTGGGTAGGGGACACCTCATCCTCCAAGTTCATGAAAAATTTTAGTTACAATGCATAATTAGAACCTCAATTCTAATCTTAGTATGAAAACTACATGTATGCATTATCATAATTAATTTCCACTATGTCTAAAAATAAGTTAGTTGGTATAATATTATGTAATTTTTGAATTCTCATAGATAATACATGAATATCTTACATTAAAAAGATAAATATAAGTAAACTATGAGTATAAGAATTATTACCTTTTGTATGTGTTTGTATAAAATTAGCCTTCAACTCAATGTTGACTAGGTGTTTACATGGCACTCTTGACTATTGGAGGTGTTGAAGTGGATGCTAGGACTGAACTGTAATTTTGAGCACCAACTTTATTTTTCACTTCAAAAAATTGAAAATACTTATGCCTGATGTCATGCTACTTCTAGATCATATCCATATTCAACAATGGATGTCTACACACCCTTTTCACTTTTTCCAAGAGCCTTGAATGCTTAGTTTTTATATTTATAGATTTTATTCTAAAGATATCCACTGCATCACATTTTAAATTGAAAATCTCAACTTGACCTCAATCTCTTCTAGTGAAAGTCCCTAAATATTTTGTTTTGAGTTGGTGGAAGTCTTATGATCAAAATTGATTCTACTTATTAGTGTACCTATCGAGTCTCTTTCTTGTGAGATCTTTAATTCTTCTCAGATCTATGAAATGAGAGTTTTGTGTTACACATACTTAGGTATTATTGCCTTAGTTGATGTGATCCATCTTGGATTCTTGATTCCTAATGGCCACCAAGTTGAGAGAATTTCAAGCTTGTAATGGTACCATCAAGTCAAGGTGGTTGTATTCCTTATTAGTTGTGTAAAGAATAAGTAATTTAAATTTATTTTCATCATATTTTAAATAATTAAAAAAAGTGTGAGTTTCAATCAAATGAGGGGTCAACTCTACCCTTATTTTAGTAATGGCCTCAAGAATATTGTATAACTTGGATGAAGCATTCTAGACCTCAATCTCAATCTCTAAAAGAACATGAACTATTAATTGTTATTCTTTTATTTTGTCCAAAATAGTTCATTGTTGTTCTTTTACTTTCTTCAATTCCTACTCAAGCTCTTGCCTTTCCATTTTCATTTCTTCATGAAGTTCCAAAAAAGAATCCTTCTATGTTTCAAGATAGGAATTGTAGTCCTCTATGTATGGGGACTACCCTGATTTCCTGTTCTTTCTCTTAGACAAGGTAAACACATATTGTCTCTCTTCTAGAATGATCTCTCTTCTAGTATCATCTTCCAATTTTCTCTTCCTTACTATTTAGACACTCCCTGTAGATTTATCAAATATATATCTTATTATGGGTCGATATATGATTTAGATATTTAGATTGTGAGAAGATTTTGACATTATTATCTTCTTACTATGGGATGACTAGTTGGGATGGGTTGGTTGGTTGAGTGTCCTCAGATGTAGTCTCAAACAATATATCTCTGATGCTTGTTTCAAAGCCTCTTCAAGTACTGGGTCAGTAACTAAAGGCCATATGATTTTAGACCAATCCACACCCTCATATTGAGGTAGTGAGTGGATTATGTACACTATTTTATTATTTTTAGCATTTTTTGAAGATGTCATAGTGGTGCATTAAGAAGAGATAGAGGAAGGCATTGAGAAGTCTATTTGAGTTGATGGCACATGAAGTTGGGAACTTGCCAATGCTCCCCTAACTTTCTTGGAAGATTTTATTATGGTTTCATGGGTAATGAGGAAATGGAATAAGTAACTACATAAGTAATGGAGTAAATTGAGGATGTGAATATAGTTGATAGATTGGAAATAGTTGGGAAAGTGAAAACATCCTCTACCTTGGGAGTGAATAGGAATGATTGGGAACTAGAATCAAGAGTAACTGAATCAAATGAGCCTACTACAAAAAGGAAATGAAAGATAAAAATTTATTAGAAGAGACAAAATAAGTTGCCTCCTCACCTGATTGATTGACAACCAAAGACATCTCTCCTTTAATGTCCTAGAGGCTAAGGGATTTCTCTCTCTGTCACTCCTTCTCTTCATCTATATCCCTTTATTCATCGATAGACTTCCCTTCAATGGCCTACTATTGAGTGGAAGATGCTCCTATTGTTGGTTACTAAATAGCTAGGTTATTAAGGGGATAAGTCCTAGGTTTCTTCATGTAACAAATTGTAACCTTTTGTGCTATAGGGGAGTCTTCTTGAGTTGGCAAATATTAAAACCCAACACTTTTAATTTATTTCATGGGTGTAGAAACTAGACGGTTTGGGCCCTCTGAATATGAAAATTCAAAACAAATTATATTTCTTTGATCTCCTTAAAGTTTAATTCTAATTGTTACATGATCCTTCTTGAAGTATTTCAATTCTTGGGGTCTTTTCGAGTTGGCTCTCCTTATGTTGATTGCTATGGAAGCTTGCTGATCTAAAAATCTAAAGCATCCCATCCACGTAGGGCTATAAACCTAAGGCATGCATATAAAATATATATAGGGATATCCTTGAATGATTTTTAGATGTTCTTCCCTCAATTCTATCATTTGTGCCCTTTTGAAGACCTAGGCATCATACTTAGGATTTAGGAATAGAAATTCATGATCATAGGGTTCATGTTCGTATAGAATACCTAAGATCTTGATATGATTTTGAAATCTACCATGAGGATCATAATCCATGTGAGGCAAGGTGGGAAATGAATAGTAAACCTTCATTTTTCCCTCTTCTCTAAAGTGCCTATAGATTGTGTAGCACATTCAACCTATCATTAGGTGAGAGCCATTAAATGTACTCTTCTTATTCTTTGTTAAATTTTCATCTACACTCCACCAATGTTGAAATTTTATTTATTGTTCCACCAACTTATCTAAAATGTAATTAGGAAGACATAAGGGGTTAACCTTGTTACCAATGACCATAATCATTATGTAGTTTAGATATAACCAATAGTCACCCCATGGTGCCAATGAGTCTAATTTTTTTTGGATACCTTGGGCAATGGGGATTCCTGAATATCCTACCATACATATAGGTATAAATTCTCTATACTATGAGTGATGTTCTTGTAAAATGTGTTTATATGCATGAATGAATAATAATGACAAATGTAATTTTTGATTCAGTTTAGAACTATGTCCGAAAGTGACCCATAGTACATGTATATTATTTCCATCACAATGTACAAGAGGTATGCCATCGTATAAAAATGTCTAATAACAAGCTACTTATCCTTATTTAAAATTTATTCCCATAGCCTGATGTTAATTCTCTCCCCCCAAGGCAAAGCTTAATTATGAGGTCATCATCATGTCTAAAATTGAAACCCATCCTAGGTGAAGAAAATGGATGCTTAGAAAACCATAAATAATATTTAGGATGACCATCCTAATGTGAACCCCCACATTAAACTTGGTTATAGATAAAGAGTCCTTATAATTTATGACAATAATCTCCCCTCAGTTAAGCACTTGATCATTATTTTATTGATTGAATTATTCTCTTTCCATCCTACCAGCCTATGCAAATCATAAGTGGCATCTATAATTGGTAAAGATAAATACATTTGAAATGCATCTCTTGATATGTAAAACACAATGGTCTTGTTTTATAATTGGTGTAATTAGGTATCCCCTATCACCTTGATAGTGAATAAAAGGTCCTATAGTAGGTCTATGAAAGGAATCAATTTAGGCGTAACCTCCATAAAGTGTAGTCATTATCACTTGAGAGGGATTAGTTTTTTTAACCAATTGATTTAATTCTAGTGTTATATTCTCATCCTAATTATTGGCATCAACTATGTCAATAGAATATCACATAGCTAAAAAAATTAGTGTATTGATCATTGAAAATGGTAGAGTAAAAATAGTATCAATGTACTAAGTGGAATCCTTGATTGAGAATTGGGATGGTAACAAAACTACTATAACTGTTTGAGATGAAAAGGACATTGTTAATTAGTGGGAACATCATCATTCAAATTGCTTTGATATAGCTTCATCATTGATTTCCAATTCATGTGACATTAATTTAAAATGCCTATAACTTCATTTTGTTTATTTAATACAAACTATGCCACCTCATTGGGAAAGTATGCCATGTAGGCACTATTGATGTTTAGTAGGAGTGACATATTATTTCCCTATGAAAAGTGTCACTTCTTCACTTTTTATAATTTAGTTTATCGAGTAACAAATATTTTAGTAGTTTAAATTTGGGAGTTAGGGTATAAAACTATTTTCAAGCATCCTCAACAAAAGTTATGAACATTTTTTCCAAACACCAAAATGTGTAGCTTTGAGTCTTGTACCTTAAATTCCTAAATACTCTATTCTAAATAAATCCTCAAAAGGAAAATAATGAAGAACTAAATTCTTTCAAGATATGTAGAGTGTAGTGTGCCAAATATTGAAATGCATTAGAGAGATTCATCTAATAAAATATCTAAAAAATTGCCAAAGGAGTGCTACTTGATAGGTTCCTAGATTGTAGGAGCATTAAACACTTAAAACTTCTCCTACCTTGTAATACCTTCATGGGTAGGTTGACATTATATATTAAGATATATACCTTTAATCCAATATTGCACATTTTTTAAAGATATTTCCTAGGAGATACCTTGAAGATACTCTTCAAGGTATTCCAAATCCCTTCAAGGTATCACCTATTAGTGCCTTCAAGGTGAAAGAAAATTAAAATCCTATGCATATTGAATGTATATCCTAGGAGATACCTTCAACATTACTTATAATTTATTACAACACCCTTCAAGGTATCTTTTATGATCCCATATTAAGTAAGGGATGCCAAGTGTCATACTTTTAGGGATTTGACATAATCAAAATATGAGCTGCAAAGCCTTTTAAATTTATTGAAGAATGTTTGAAACCTCCATAATAACTTCATGGGTAACTTAAGTAATCTCCTAGTAGATAAATTAAAGGTACATTTGAAGGTATCATGAAGACCTTCAAGTAGCGCCTTTAAGGTGAAATAAAATTCCACTTGTGTACATGTTGAAGGTAAGTACTTGGAGATACATCTAATGTCCCCTTAAATATATGACCATTGAATATGCCCTTCAAGGTATCTACTAGGAGATACCTTCAAGGGCCTTAAAAACCCCTTATAATACCTTCATGGGTAATTTTAAGGTATCTTCTAGGACATAAATTGAATGAAAAATTCATTTTTGTCCATGATTGAAAGGTATATCCTTGGAGATACCTTGAAGGTACATGTTGATGAGCATTATAACAAAATATTCAATTATAGGCTAGGTCTGAGAGTTTTATTCCATTGTAATCCTCTCTTAAAATAAAAATTTTCCACCCACTGCTATAAATAATGGATGAGGTAACTTTCCCAAGGTTTATTTCACTTGTTCGAGGTACATTGAACCTCACTCAATGGCTCATTGAGACCATTTCATACAAGGGGCCTTTGTTGGTTTGAATTAAAGGTACTTCAGTATTTTATATGTCATGTAAGTGGGTAATGATTCAATTAAACATCCTTTGATAGAATATAATTTCTCTAGACTTAAGGTTGGTACTAAATTCTTTGAAATTGTGATACAAGAATAGTTGCAATGTTTTTTTTTTTTTGGTGTTTGTCTTCCTAGGTCTTGGTAATGGTTATGATAGGTTTTATAAACTTATCCAAGTCAATAAACATTGTAATACAATTAGTGTTTTGGTTCTTATTTTTTAATGTCAAGCATTTATTGAATGAAATGGCCTGGAGCTTTCCATAGTTCAAAACATGCGTAAGAATTTTGTGTTGATTGATATGCATAATACTTCATGATATGTACATCATGTGATTAGTTTTGATGAGTGTTGACTCCTTATCACACATTTATAGGTTGGCTTATATTTTTGAAATAATGATGAAGCCTCATATGATAGATCATCCACATTTCTCCAATGTTTTAACACCTCACCTTGGACCCTTTAAGTTGAATCTTTGAATAATACTTCCCCCTCTTATTTCTACTTTGGAATAAATTTTTGAATATTCTTTTGCCTATCATTTTATATTGATTGGTGTTTTTATTTACTTTCTTGACACACTTAATATATGTATTTAAAATATCCTCCACTTTTGTCTAGTAAGTCCTACTTTGGTTAAGATATTCCTTTATGGGCCTTGTCATAATTTCAATTGGATGTTGAAGGTATCTCCTAAGAGATAACTTCAACATGATTATCAATGAAAAGGATAGCTCAGTAGTGGCTATTTTTAAAAAGTACATCTTTTTCATTGAATCAAAACCCTAAGTATTATTTTATACTTTTAGTATATGTTTATTATGTGCCTGATATGTTATAAATGCATAGTCAAATATTAGGAAATCCCCTTTGAATCTGTTTTTCATTTCTCTCTATATAATTTTTTTTTGGTTCGGTCATACATTTTTATCTTATGTTCAAGTTAGTGTATATATTATAAATATTTAATATGTATTTTATATTGTATATTAGAATTCACATTTTATTATATGCAAATAATCACTAGTTAATTACAATTAATTTTGTAAGTGATACAATATGTAACTTAGATTTTACAAACTATCAATAATTAAATAATTTTAATGTCTTTTCAAAATGTCTTCAAGAGAGAAATGAATTCTCATACTTAAAAGGTAGAAGAAGGCCTCAATTTAAGAAAATTTTGATATAATATCATTTAAACTACCAAAATCAAAATTAAATCCACATTGCCATTTTCCATTTTATGATGGTGACAAAATTCCTCATGTTGTTTGGTATTTTAAGTTGTTTAGTTAGACAAATATGCATGTAAATATTTATTTTTTTAACACTATATCTAAAAAAAAATATTCTCATATTAAAATAATCATTGCATGTGATAAGGATGAACTTGAATATGCCATTAAATTTTAACTAGAAGTATGGAATAGAGAAGAGGGAATTATTTATCATTATAAAACTAATTTTAATAAATTTACACTGAATAAAATGGAATTGACAAAAATGAATGTTTCTCCTTCTTCTGAAACTTTTGGGTTTCATTTGAATAGCTATGACAACCTTGAAATGTCTTAGTTGATATATAGAGATAATTTAGTTCTTAGAATACAAAATATGTAGAAATAAAAATATGAAAAAGGTGAACCAACTTATTCTACTTTCCACCATGTAAATATGCATTTAAATTACCCTACAATCATGACATAAAAAACATTGAATAAAACAACAAACAAGGGCAAGGTATTTTTATGTAGATTTGAAAAAGGTTATACAATTACTCACACCAATGGAGAAATATAAGATCAAATACATGGTTGATATAGTTTTGTTGGTAAAGAGTTCTGATCAGACACAATGAATTCTCTACATGGTATATTTCCTCTAAAAACTGTGCCTTGAACATTCTTATTAAGATCTATGAATTATGGGATGCTAATATTGATATAATAAATATGAATGAAAGAGGAGTGAATTTTGTAATTCATTCATTCATCACACATAACGAGATTCCAATGCAGAATGCTTTATTAATTCGTTTTGATCCAAATAACTCTTAATGTATTATTGAATAAAAAGAAGTCCCTGAAGATATGATGGAGAAAAAATATTCAAAGTTAAAATTTATAGATGACCAACACATAATTACAACACAACAAAGCATTATTTCAAATGAAGAATACAATACACTATCATTGAGAAAAAATATTTCTATTAAAAGGGAAAGATTTATATAAATAGTTACTCCATTTCATATTATTCACAAAATATGTAACGAATATAATGAAGCAAATGAAGTAATATATAAGTCTTCATTTCTAGAAAGAGTTTGATTTTCATGTGACCTTATCTAGCTGAGAGGTTGGAATAATCTTGAAAGAAGAAAAAAAATCATAAAATAAATGCATTAACAAGCTAGACACTTGTTCACACAAATGAACTACTCAACACAAAAATTGTAGTAGATAAAATTCCTTCTTTTTATGGAACAACCTATTTGGGATTGTTTTGATAAGGTGTTTGATTTGTTTAAAAGTGGTACTTTACCAGGTTCAAATAAACAATATTTAAATCTAATTAGTATAAAAATAATAATAAATATTTAATTGATTTCAAACAAACAAAAAGTAGGACTAGAAAATTTATTTGAAAATGGGTCTATTTTCTTCTTAAAAACCCTTGTGTACAACAACATGGACACTTGGTGCAAAAAAGTGAAGATGTAAAGTAATATATTATCAAAAATTACTATTTATTTCACTAATCATGATCTGATAGCTTCATTAAAAAAAACCACACCTAAATAAGTAATTGAATGTTATATAATTTATACGAAAAGGTTTTGAAGATTTGTGTGTCTAGAATGAAAGTATTTCAAAAATTAAAAAATATGGAAAGCATTATCTCTAGATTCAATAAGCATATTGAGAAAATATATAGATAGTAATGGATGTCAGCTTTCCTAGACAGATAGAAAAGTGTTTAGCTACCATTATGCTCCACCATGTCTTTGGCCATCCATTTTAGAAGATTTCACTACATTGTTCATTGTTGTTGTGACTGTTGATTTGATAATTATTGGTCTTTTAAATATCATTAAAGATTTTAAGGAAGAATATATTAGCCTATTTTTTCAAGGACTAATTGATAAATTTATTGTTGAGGATTTTAATTTATTCATCAATCAAAAACATGACCATTTCTCTGGGATTGAGAACTCTCTCAAAAAACTATGTGTTGGTCATTTCCATTCTATAAAAAATACATGTCATAATTTTGGGTCCACATAGTGATGGATTCAATTGGACTCATATTACAGGTATCCAATTTTCTCAGGATTTTAATAATTTTTATCTTGATGATTTCATCCTCCATTCATTAAAAATTAAATTAGAGTAAGGAATTAACATCAATAAAGACATACCAATATTTCAATTGATTGAATCACACAAAATAGGAAGGGCATCCAAAAATTAATTAGATAACTTATTTTGGGAGAGACTTATCTCCAATTTTAATAATTTAGATATATATGATGTTCTATGGGTATATATAAGAGTTGGATTGGTGCATGCTTGTTTCAGTAAAATTTTGTTTATTTTATTAGAAGAAAGTGAGAAGAAACTGAAAGAGGGTATGGTAGAAAACCCTGATATGTTATACATGCATTAATCTAGAAGATTGTGTAGACTCTTCTTTGTCTAGGGAGGAATGACCTTTAGATAATAAAGTACTAAATAAATGGTTGATTAGTTGGGTAGTAGGGTGGATTTCCTAATACAAGCTAGATCCAAAAAGCACAACCTTCTTAAGGGGTGGTCAATCCACACTTTTAAACAATTCAATTCTACAAATGAAAGATATACTGAAATGAAATACAAGAAGTGATTGATGAGAGATATATGAATTTGACTAAATTTAGAAATAAAATATTAAATATCAATGCTAGATGAATAAAAAATGATTTATAAAATAAAGTGAACCTCTGTGATAAAACAAAAACATAGAAAGTAAAATTTGGTTAGGGTTTGATAGGTCAAATCAACTTAATATTGAAAACTGATATATAGTGACCATCGATGGTTAAGGTCAAACCATCTATGATTAGGTGACCATCGATGGTTAGTTACCATTGATGGTTAGCGTCAAACCATCAGTGGTTAGGTGACCCTTGATGGTTACTGTGGTATCTAGATTAGGAAGAGAAGTTTGGTTGGGAAGGTTGTAGGAAAGTTTTGGAAGGTGAGTTTAGGTTGGATGCTAGTTGTGAGATAGAGGGTAATGTTCAGAGGTGTCTGATTCAAGTAAAGGATGTTTAGATGATTTAAAAAGGCTATGGATGGTCTTGGGGAAGTGAAAAATTATCTAGAGTTATAGAAATCCAACACAATAAATTGGGATGGAAGAGAAAGTGATACATGAATAAAATAAAGAAACTAATTACTAAATTTTGATTAGAAATAGATACTTAGCTTTATTGTTACTGGTTTAAAAAATATTAAGGTTGGATGAAATCTTGTTGTAGATCCTAGAATAATTTTAGTAGAGTGATAGTACCTTGGCTATTGACTGGTGAGTTGTAGCAACACTTTTAATATCTATTATAGTCACTCGTTGAATGGAAGTAAGAAGAATATCTGCATAAGAATATTTGATCTCTTGCACCAATAATTTATCATCCTCTTTCACTTTTTATTCCTCTCTTAATATAGAGGGAAGGGAGTGGTGAAACGATAAGTATAATAGGCTATCTAAAGAGTTATCTGATTTTAGCCTAAGATGCATTGATTATGCAGATGGTAGATCAAAAAACTATTATTAAAAAATCAAGCTAGAGTTTGAGTTTACGTTAAATCCTAAGATGGTTAAGGGAAAACCATCAGTAGTCAAGGTTAACCATCAGTGGTTAAGGGTCGACCATCAATGATTAGGGTCGTAGTCAAAATTGGCTAAACTTAGACATTTCTACTAATGACTGGTGGGGTAAATGATTAGGAAATGGTCTCAAGGGGGTCAAGGGGTGGTCAAGGGTCAGTGCGACATCTAGAACCATAGTGTATGATTTTTTAATGTCTACAATATTTGTATGCAAATGTAAAGGAATTTATCCTACATTATAAAAACTGAAGAATAAGCCATTTTTAATGTTAAATTTCAAAAATGTTTGACAAATTCATAGAAACCAATACCAAAACAACCTCTTTGATCACTATCAAGTGCATACATGTTTTAATTTATTTTATAATCATGATTTATTTTTCAAATAAAACATCTTAACAATATTTTTGTGTGTATGATTTATTTTTCAAACCTAATAGCTTATCAATCTTTCAGTGTGTATCAAATATGGCATTGAATGAAAGTGAAGAAACAATAATAATGCAAAATCAAATCAATAAACATGACAAATTGCAAGTTTAAAAAGGTAATATAAGATCATGGACATTTTTATAATTATACATTTTTTATTTATCAATTATCTATAATATTGATGCAATACTTTTTCGTCTATTTATGGATCAAATAAAATAGTTCACAACACATCTATAAAATTTTGTGTTTCAAACAAAACAATTAAAGACACAACTCTATATCTTGAAGCCTCCTCGAACACAACACAAGGTAAAAATCCACAACAAAATGTTTTTTAAACTACAAATATCAAATTAAATGATGATGATGATGATGATAATACTTAGTTACTGTATTAAATAATACCTTGTAGGGTATAAATTTAAAAAGGTTCAACAAAAGAGTGCAGGTGGACAAACTACAAAAAGGCAAAAAAATTGTGAAACCCCCCTTTCAATGAATGTGTAATTATAAAATTTTACATACTAGAATATGTAAATTATGTTCATTTATTTACACAGATTACAATTGAATTTTTATTTATCAACAAGAGAGAGTAGAATTCAATACAATGTAGTGCATCATCTTGGGATTTGGATGTGTGGGTTCATTTTATTATTGTGTCAACTTGAATGTGGTTGTATTTACCCATTTAAATGTTTAATTTTCCCTGCTTAAAATAATTCAATATGTGATATATTGTGTCTTGAAGACAATAAATTATCTTTATTCCAAATCCTCTTTGATGAAAAATGGAATAGATAAATATATGTATATGGATATATATAAAGATATATATTTATGCATATGTTAAATGGCATAAATAGACTGTAGAAGTAACCAAATTTTCTTTTTATTTTAGAATATGATGAGTTATATCTATTTTAACAAATTTACAATAAGTTTCTATTATGGTCAAGTTATGAGGATTCATTATAAACATGTATATGCATACGTGTATTACAAAACTAGAAATAAGAATTGTAGATCAATGTATAATGAGTATAGCTACATATGCCTAACCATGTATATATTTTTGTATATGTTTATATGAATATTTATAATATTTATGGAAATGCAAATAAAAAAATGTAGTAAATGAAATAAAATATGTTTATATGTTACAATATAAAATTCAAATCAAAAGTGCATCAATGATTAATCTAATATGTAAAACATTTTATTGGAAAATTTCCATGTTATATTTATTATAATATAATATTGTTAATAATTGATTGCTTTTTTTTTAACAAATTGTAAATGTTTCAAAGGAGGAGCTAAAACTAAATTATAAAAAATTATTGATTTTGGGGTTGAATGACTTGTTATTTGTTGTGCACAAAATTAAAGATATCCAAATGAATGTTATGAGAAGAAAATAATATTATATAATAATAAATATGTCATAATATATTTGAAATCATTCCAAATAAATTTTAAAGGTGTCACTACATTATTTTACTCATGTTGACCTTTGGTCAACGATATAGGACAATCATTTGAGGCTATTCCTTCAAACCATGGATTATACAAGTTCAAATTTCATGTTTATTTGGGGAAAAAAATATTGTAAGCCCTTAAATATAGATATATAGAAACTATATAAAGTTATTTTTAAAGGGACATTTGGAGATGATTTTTCAATTGTAGACACTATGTTCATTGATTGTAATTATAAAAAATGTGTTACATAAAAAAAATTAAAATGAGTTATGTTACATCAATCAGATATAGTGAAAATCGAAGTAAAAAAGAAAAAAAAGGATTGGATAATAAAAATGATTTATATCATCACATTCTTGGGATAAACCAAAAAAATCATGACATCAACTGTGAAACATTGTTTAAAAGGATGTAACTTTGCTGTCTAATTTCTTCAAGTATATTTATTAATTGTAAACTATAATTTTAGTAACATTATCATCAATTTTATAAAATAAATAAATTTAAATTATTTCAAATGTAATCCAATTTTTTCAAATTTATGTATTTTAATTTAGTAATACTTTTGTCTCACTTTGTGCAATTTGATTTATAGTTGGAGATACCTTAAAAGTATTGAATCAGGTCAAAGTTTGATAGTCAATCCCCTTAAAAGTGGATACTCCATTAGTTTAACTTACAATTATCCAACTTGATCCATTATTATATTGACACTTGCTCATAAAGATCTTCCCAATGAACATCAAACAATTCTCAACTCTCTTTCTCATTAAATTTATTTGTTGATGCCCCATTAATGGGTCAATGGTATATAGTGGTTTATCTCATCCACATTTTAGGTCTCCTTGGAATCCTCCCCTACTGGCCTCTTTAAATTAAATTTTTATGGAGAAACATGGGGAAATCCAATAACGTTAGGAGCAGGATGCACTATTTGGCATTACTCTGGTTCTCTGACTCATGTCACCTGAGCTAACCTACAAGATAGAACCAACAATGAGTCTAAATCCAAAGTAGCTATCCTGGGCATATAAATTTAAAGACAATGTGAAATTTAATAATTGATAATTGAAGGAGATTATAATCTCATAGTGGAGGTAATTCATAATTAGCATGCTATGTCTTAGTGACTCAACAACTCCTCCACCTAATTTGGCCTCTGTTGGATGAAATGGAATCTTGGTTAGTGTCGCATTACTTCAAAGAAGATATTAAATAAGAATGTTTCCTTTTGAATTAATGGATGGACCAAGTCATTGATGTAGTGATGGATAATGTATTCTACTTGTATGATTTAAACATGATAATATGATTTTGTGATGAAAAGATCAACTACTGAAAATTTTAAGTGTAAATAACACTCTTGTGATGGGTGGTAGGAACTTGAGAAAAAAAACTTGACATGTTAAGTTACTTATGGGTGGGCAAGGCTATTGTAAGTCTAATCAGACAATTGCATGGCATAAAGGTAAACTTCAGTGACCTGATAATATGCTGCCATGGTAAGTAGTTATTTTTGCATATTGGAAAATATGTTGTTTCTGCTAGATGACTAAAACCATAATGTAATATATCTTTATAGTAAGTTATTGTGAGGTACTATTTGGGTCTAAGTATTAGAATTTCATGTAGTAATAACAAGGTTGAACTTACTTAAGCACATATACATATTGGTTGTAACTACAAATGTGTTGCAAGTAAGCTAATGTTGTTTTCACCTAAAAGTAAAATTATAGAATGAATATACTATTTTCTTATTGAGTGTGACTAAAATAAATGACAATGTCTCAAAAATAATGATCTAAATCCATCATTAGGTGGTTTAATAATTCTAGTTACCCACTTAACTCCTTAAAGGTGTGATAAAATCTGGGTGAACATCACCTATTGGTAGATAAAGGGATGGTGGGATTAGGATTCATGGAACATCATGTGAGATCACAAGTGATAGAGAACATGTTGTAAGCTTTAGGGTTGTATGTTGCATCTCAAATGGCTTCTCTGATATTCAGTGTGGTTTGTGCAAGATGCTACTCTAACCCATGAACGATGATTATGGAGAAATAACTAACCATAATAGTGTGGGTTATTTTATTTTGATGACATTCTATGATGAATTTCGTTAAAGTTATGCACAAGAAATAATGCTTATTTTAGAATATTCCACTTTGATCTTGTAAATTTGGTTACAAATATGATTGGATTGGACTCTTAAAAATATTTACCTTATGTTGCAGGTTTTTTTGATAATATATCCTTGGTAAAAATAGAAATTAAAGACATTAAATTTGGTTTATATTTAAACTACTAGCCTAGATTAATTAAAATAAATAGAAATTTGGTGAACATTATTATCTTTGTATGAATTAATGGTTTTAATCCATGCTTAACATTGGAGAGTTATCAATGATGTCATGGTGATGTCATAGAGGTGTCTTAGTGAGTATATGAAGTGCTTTGATAGCCTAAATAACAATGATAAAGTGTGAAATATGCTTGTTCAAATGTGCTTGAATTTGGCTTGGTTGATCTTCAATTTTGGCATGGGTAGAAATGTTCAAGGATGAGTATGGAGTATTGAGCATTTGTAATGGTCCTATAAGAGGTTTTCTATGATTGGAGAGCTTGTGTACTTAAGCTGAATTCATATGGTACACCATATTTTTCATCATGAAAGCTTAGGTCTAGTGGCAGAAAATTTTAGTAGGTAGTTTGCAAACATCACCATTAACACATAGGAATGAGTCAAAGGGATTTGGACATATGGTTGTGATAAAATTAGTCCCTCGTTTTTATGTGTTTAATCTCAGGTAATGTTCCTAATAGTGGTCAAAGATATGTGGGTGCATAGTTGGGCTCCTAGGTATTTTGACAATGTTTTCCCATACTTAGCCAAATTTACAATGTGGTAAGAAGAGTTGAGTAAGAATTGTGATGATGGAATAGCTCACACATGTGGATGTTTCAAAACAAGATGGTCATATGTGTTTGTTTAGTTTTAAGAATAGTTTATTTATACTAAAATTTAGGGCATGCACTGAAACACATTAAAAGATATGTGTGTTCAAATTTCACCTTACAAACAAATTTTTGACATAGTTGGCTCTATGGAAGAGAAATATGAGTGAGAATTTTAATGTGGTTATATCTCACATGTGTGAGGGTTTCAGGATCAAATTTTTATATGGTTGGATTCTCCTATATAAAGAAATCATATGTTCCAAATTGTAGATCATGCATCCAAGTGGATCAAAAGATATGATTGTGAAAAGTTAGCCTTCTAGGTAGATAAGTATGGTTCCCATACTTAGTCAAATTTACACAAGTTAAAGTTTGAGTAACATAAATGGTATGTATGGTTTCAAGAAGTTAGGAAGCAACAAGTTGAGGACAAGTACATGATGTTCAACATTGAGGAGAGTTAAATACCAAGCTTCTTCCAAGGAGCAATGGTGAGTGCATGATTGTATAGTTTAAGATATATGGTGTGTATTAAACTCAAGAGGTCAAAGTGATTACTTTTTATCATTCTTAAATACCAAGCTACGTATAGGAGATCGATGGTGTATGATGAGTCAACATTATAAGATTGCATGAGATGAGGTTAAAGTGACTATTGTTTAACTTTTGAGCATTGAGGCCTATGTGTTAAAGATAAAACAATATTGATGGTGCATATTTGATCTGAGTAGTGAGCACATGAGATGTGAGAATAGTGTTTGATTTTTTATTGTGACTATTGACATTTAAACATTTGAAGTTAACAAGGGAAAAATTAATGTCTAGTTTTTGAGTCATATCTTTTGATCCAGAATGAATTTGACCATGCAATAAAAAAATGGTAGAGGACTCTAAGGTGCATATGAAAATATGGATTTGAAGATCTATAAGTGTGTAAAAACAAAGATATTGAGCTTTAAATTTGACTATGTGTTCATGCATGTTCTTCAACTAACTTGAGAAGGGTAATAAGCCCTTTTTAATGTTATTTCGACATCTCATGATGAATTATATATTTGGGGGTGTTTTAGATTCTATGAGGATGCTCTTTGTGCATTATGAAGGTTTTAATAATCATATCTAGTATGAACAAAGGTTTTGAAGCCAATTGTGTTTTCATTCATAATGATTGTGTGTACATAGAAGTGTTTGAGCTAATCATGCTTTAGAAAAAGAGTGTGTTTATGACTATGATACTTTTAAGATGTCTAAGGGGACATAAGGAGTGGGCACATTTATTTAATAGTGTTCTTATGTTCATAGTTTGCTCAGGGAAGTATTAAAAAGGTGAATGCGTCTCCATAGGACCTAAAAGTGACTTAGGCCTATTTTAAAGTGGATTGTGTTTAAGTTTGACCCATGTGAGATGCCTTAAGGGTGA
Source organism: Torreya grandis (assembly GCA_037957365.1). Lineage (NCBI taxonomy): Eukaryota > Viridiplantae > Streptophyta > Pinopsida > Cupressales > Taxaceae > Torreya > Torreya grandis. Next base: position 1,442,073 of record JARHVA010002951.1, read on the forward strand.
AGGAATGTATTATGGCCGATAATAAAAATTGTGACCTTGTTAATTCATGATATCTCTATATATAATTAAATAAAAGATGACAATTTCTGGACTTTATGTGGAAGATTTGTGAGAGAGACTTCTAAAAGGTGTATGTGATAGTTGTAGAGAAAATGAGAGGTAGAGTGCCCATTTTATTAGTTAATGGGTTTACTATATTTAAGACTATGTGTATGACCTATAGGTCATGTTTTTGATGTCCAAATAGTGCTCTTACAGTTGAAAGATATGCGAAGAGGTTTGAGTATGCATATGAGGATAATTTGAATTAAGGAGAGAGATTGTGGCATGCCTATGTGAGGGGCCTATTTTAGATAAAGAGAGACTTTATGTAGGGGTTATATAGAAAAAGATCCATCATCAGGTGTTAAATACATCATAAATGAGGTGGAAGTGTTTAAATGTGTCTAAAAGACTTGATCTTCCTTAGGGGCATTTAATCCTTGTGAAATAGGTATTTCTCTAAATACCTTTGGTCAGGAGGACATGATCAACATTTTCTGGTCTAAAATATTTTATCAATATCTTATTTTTAATTTATTATAGGATAGTAGTCTATGTGTTATAGACTTGAGAGGGGGTTTTATTCCATATGAGGGTTTACCATAAGAACTATGTGTTATGTGTTTAATCTTATGTATGAATTGAATGAATAAGATCTCTTGTTAAGGTTTCTTGATCAAGTTGATATATGTTGATTGGTTAATATTTTAAACGATTAAAATTGTAATTGAAATATCTAGTCTCAGTAATCCACCCCCCATCTTAGTGATTGTACATCTAAAAATTGGTATCATAACAAGTGCTTTGGGGCAAAGGTTTAAAAACTTGAAGGTAATCCAAGGTACAATATGGGTAGTAATAAAGGAGTGTTCTCTACTAAGCAAGCAACGATGTTTAATGGATCTAATTATGATTTTTAGAGTACTAGGATAAAGACATACATTATGTTCCGAGGGTTTTATGTATGGTAATCTATTGTGGATGGTTATGTTGCTCCTACTACTTCTCGATCTAGTGTTGTAGATAAGAAGTTATTTAAGAATAATTTCAGGATAATGAATGATATTAATTGGGGTCTTTCAGACATTGAATACACCAAGGTAATCTATTGTAAATATTCCAAAGAGATATGGGAAAAAACATAAATCATTTATAAAAGAGATTCAAAGGTCAATATTGCTAAGTTCTAGACTCAAAAAAGGAAATTTGAAAGTCTTAAGATGAATGAAGAAGATTTTGTGGCATCTTTTCTACATAGAGTTGATGACATTATGACCATCATCATAGGTCTTGGGGAGAAAATTAAAGAGGCTACTATTTTCCAAAAGGTATTAAGATATTTATCCCTTAAATTTTATCTAAAATTATCTATTATAGAAAAGAGTCATGATCTTAATTAAAGATGGATCAATTGCATGGCACCCTTACTGCCTATGAGATGAGGAAGAATGATTATATACCACCAAATAATTAAAAAACTTTTAATACTAAAATGAAGACAAAGAATAAATTCCAAGGGAACATACTCAAGGAGGATGACATTCTTGACATAGATGAGGATGAACTAATTGCTTTGATTTCAAGGAAATTGAGAATAGGTTCATCCAAGTATAAAGGTAAACTACCTCTCAAATGCTTCAATTGTGGTGAGATAGGACATTTTTATAATAAGTGCCCTCATAAGTATAAAAATGATGATGATGAAGAACATGATCAAGGTCATGATGATGACAAGAGATATTTTAGGTATAATAAAATCAAGAAGGGATTCATAAGGTTTGATAATAAGAAGTACTTCAAGGATAAAAAGAGTCTCTACACCAAAGAATATTACAACTCATTATATGAGAGTGAAGATAGTGATTTAAAATATGATCATGAAGATGATGATCATATTGAAGATATACCCCTTTCCAAGGCTAAGGAAGGAATTCATCACAGTGAAAGGAGTCTACTTGGACTGATTCAAATGATGATGAAGATGAGGTGGACTATGAGACTACATTGACTAATGCTCATGAAGAACTAAAGATTGAGAAGAAGATCAATAAAAAGATGAAATATAACTCAAGGACTTCGAGGAGAAATTCATTGTATTTTAGGAAAGAATAGATGAAGATGCCAAGGAGTATGAAGATATGGTAAAGCATATTAGCTCTTAATTGGAAATCATGTCTACAAGCCTAAAATCTAAAGAATAGTCATTTTCAAGGAATGTAATTGAAAATGAGTAATTGAAATCTGAGTTATATAAGGTATCTAGTAAGGTAATGTCATTTGTGATATTTGAAAAGATCTCAAGTGATCTAGAGAATATTCTAAATGTTCAAAAGCATGGACGTGATAGAACTAGTCTTGGATACAAAGAAGAACCAAATACTACAATTCAAGACAAGACGAAGACTAATGTGAATAGGGACAATCAACCTTTGAAGATAAATAATCAGAAAAGGAATTAAAGTGTGGGTAGAATGAATAGAAAATAGGTCATAAAACCAAATGCCAATATCAATGGTTACTGCTATAATTGCAATTAGTTGAGGCATAGAGCTAGAGAATGTAGAAGACCTACTAAAAATGAATTTTCATGAAACTTTGATGGGGGTCATCAGTCAAAAGGTGTGAAAAAGGTTGAGTGCTTCAACTATCATGATATAGGAAACTTTGTAAAATATTTCCCATTTAAGGTAAGACAAGTTGAGTTTCCATCGAGAAGTATGGTTTCCTATAGTTTAAAATAGAGAGGTCACATTTATAGATTCTGTAAGCAAAGGCCTACAAAATAGAATAGGTTTTATCAAGCTCGTAGAGTGTAAGGAATAAGGTAAGTTAAATAATAGAATCCAAAGGTTTTAAATAGGAATTATGATGAGTTTATAGGCCCAAGTAATCTATTTTTTGTGGTGGAGAATGCTACAAATTTTGAAGAGTGCCAAGAGTTCTCATTCACTACTCATGTTTTGAATGAAGAGACCAAGTTCAAGGAGAAGACCAATATACTAGTTGAGGTTAATCCTAAGATGTGTATGGATCCAAGTGCAAAACCCGCTATTGTTAAGAAAATCTCATGTAAATAACATCAATTGTTTGTACCTAGTGATGAGATTCCAAGCTATAAGGTTGGTGCTTCAAACAAAAAATGTATGCCAAGATTCCATAGTTGCTCTATGTGTTGTCAATTCAATATTAGAAGAGAAGGAAATTGATATAGAAAAGGAACCATTTGTCATAGTTCAAAATAAAGAGAAGAATAACAAGAGAAAGAAGTCATATAGCTATAAGAGGATTCCCGTGGTTACTGAGGAGATGTGGGCTACTCCTAACTTCACTTTGTTTTAGAACATTGTGGTGTAAAGGATGTTTCTGTCTATGATTCTTTAGATAATACTTTTAGTGGAGAAGAAAGTGTTGATGTGGTGTTCTATAGATGGTCCTAGAAGACTAGAGTTGAGTGTTCTTAGATGGAACAGGTATGTCTAAGTGGAAAAATATGTTGAGGTGATGTCATGATGTTGATAAGTATATATGAAACAGTCTGTAGGGTCATATTGAAGGTTCCAAGATGGAAAAAGAGGATTTATTATTTTTCAAGATGGTATTTTTTAATATAAAGGTCTGTTGACCTTATTATAACATTCTCCATGTGGTTTTGTGATCTAAAGATCTGTTGAAGTCAATTTGGAGATTTTTTATAGCTCTCAGGTTTCCTAGTTTGTGCTTAAGAGCTTACAGGTCCTAAATGGGTTATAATAAGTAAATTTTACCAATAGTTTGTAATCTCAAATGTTGGTTTAGAAGTTTGTAATATTTGTCTCTAGGTTGTACAATAAGTTTCATAGGTGGACGTTGACTAGAAGGTGTTGTGTTGACCTTGTTTATTTTGAGATTATAAGGTTTTGGGATCCCCTATAAAAATAGTCTAACATATGATTTGAGGTATAAGGCTTCCTAATATATTTAATGGGTGAAATGGGTTGTCAAATAAATATTCACAGAGACTTGAATGTTTTTGGTTCTCAAGTAATTTAAATATTTGTAAGTTGGAGCCCTAATTGGGTAGTTGTTTTGTGAAGGAAGTATATTGTAGAGGATGATAGAGTTATTAAAAATTGGTGTGTTTGGGGAGACATATGAGAGTAGTATAGATATGATATTTTAGGACTTGAAGATATACCTACTAAAATATGTGGACGTTACAAGTTTTGGGTAGGGCTACAAGGAGTCTAGACAGGCCTAGTCTAAAGATTTGATGTTTATTCTCAATATTTACAAAAGGGAAAGGTATGAGAATTTCAAGATGAGTTCTCAAGTTGGTTCAATGCATGTTTCATATTTTTTAAGCGACATGAAGTTTTGTTGGTGGTTTGGTAAATAAGGCTAGTAAGAATGTGTGTTGGTTCTTCATGGTGTGTGAAGATCTGAAGATGCCCACAAGGTGCAATTGATCAGATTTCTTAGGAGTAATCCCTCTTAGTTTTGAGCATAGTTTATTTATGCTAAATTTTAGGTCATGCACTAAAGTACATCAAAATATATGCATGTTCATAGGTGGCCTTCTAGATATGTTTTTGACATAGTTGGCTCTATGGCAGAAAAATATGAGTGAGTATTTTAATGTCATTATATCTCACACATGTGAAGGTTGTAGGAGAAGATTGTTTTATGGTTGGATTCTCCTATGTAAGGAGATCATATGGTCCAAATTAATATCATGCATTTGATCATAGTAAAATATATTACTATACAAATTTGGTCTTCCAAGTAGAAAATTAAGGTTTCCATAGTCAAATTTTCACAAGTTAAAGTTTGACCAACATCGATGGTGCACGTTTCTCCAAGAAGTCAAGAAGCAGTGAGATGAGAAAAAGTGCATGATGTTTAACACTGATTAGAGATAATGAATGATATTATTCTAAGGATCAACGGTGAGAGCATGCTCATACAGTTGAAGATATATGATGCATATTAAGGTCAAGAGGTCAAATTGATAGTTGTTTAACATTGTTAAAGACCAAGCTATGTACAAGAGATAGATGGTGTGTGATGAGTCATCATTTAAAGATTACATGAGATGAGGTTAAAATGATTAAGGTTTAACATTTGAGCATTAACACTTGTGTGTTAAATATTGAATAAGATCGATGACGTCTATTTGATTTGAGTAGCGAGGACATAAGAGGTGAGCATAGTGTTTGAAGTTTAATTGTGACAATTGACATTTAAATATTTGAATTTAACATGGGAAAAACCACTATCTAGTTTTTGAGTCATATATTTTGATCCAGAATGAATTTGACCATACAATAAAAATATAAATGGTAGAGGACTCCAAAGTAAATCTAGAAATATGGATTTTAGGATTTAAAAATATGTAATCACAAAGATATTGAGCTTCATAGATGACTATGTGTTTTTGAATGTTATATAAGTAATCCAAGAAGGTTATTTGATCTCTTTTTGATGTTATTTTGATATCTCATATCTTTGATTGTAAGATGCAAGCATAGTGTTTGAATTTTAACTATGACCGTTGACATTTAAGTATTTGAATTTAATAAGGGAAAAACCACTATCTAGTTTTTGAGTCATATCTTTTGATACAAAATGAATTTTACCATGCAATAAAAATCAAAATGGTAGATGCACTTTTTGATATTATTTTGATATCTCATGATGAATTAGATATTTGGGAGTGTTTTAGACTCTTTCAATATTCTCTATGTGTATTATGAAGGTTTAATCAATCATATCTGGTATGAACAAAGGTTTTAGAGTTGATTGTGTTTTCATTCATAATGACTATGTGTAAAGAGAAGTATTTTAGCTAATTTTGCTTTAACAAAAGTATTTTTTTATGACTATGATAATTTGAGGATGTCTAATTGGACATAATCAGTGGACCCATGAATTTTAATGTTTTATGTTTTCTTAGTTTGCTTGAAGAAGTATTAAAAAGGTGAATGGGTCCCCATAGGACCTAAAAGTGACTTAGGCCTATTTGAAAGTGGATTTTGCTTAAGTGTGACCCATGTGAGATGCCTCAAGGGTTAAGGCATGTATTATGGCTGATAGTAAAAACTGTAACATTGTTAATTCATGATAGCTCTATAGATAGTAAAATCAAAGATGATGATTTTTAAACTTTGTGTAGAAGACTTGTGAGAGAGACTTGTGCAAGGTGTATGTGAGATTTGTGGAGTGCCCAATTGATGAGTTAATGATTGGAGTAGATTCAGGACTATGTGTATGATTTGTAGTTTATGTTTCTAATTTATAAATAGTGCTCTTGTAGTTTGAGGATATGCAAAGAGGTTCGAGTGTGCATATGATTATAATTTGAGTGAAGAAGGGGAGATATTATGACATTCCTATGTGAGAAGCCTATTTGAGATAGAGAGAGAGTTTATGTAGGGTTTAGATAAAAATAGATCCATAATTAAGTGTTGAAGACATCATTACTAAGGTGGAAGTGTTCAAACGAGAAATAAAGCACTTGATCTTCCTTAGGGGTAGTTGTTCCTTGTGAAATAGGTGTTTCACTAAATACCTTTAGTCAGGAGGACATGATCAAGGTTTGTCGGTCTAAAGGAGTTGATCAGTCTCTTTTTTGTATTTTCTTATCAGACAATAGTCCATGTATTATATAATTAAGTGTGGGTTTTATTCCCCATGAGGGTTTTCCACAAGAACTATGTGTTATGTGTTTGATCTTGTGTATGCATTGAATGAATTAGCTCTCTTGTTAATGTTTGTTGATCAAGTTGATATATGTTGATTGGTTAATAGTTTAAAGGATTGTAATTGTAATTGAAATATATAGGCTCACTAATTCACCGCCTTCTCTCAGTGATTGTACCTCTAACACTTAGAAGCATTGATAGCACTTTTGTTGATAAGAATGTCAAGGTATGTTTAAGATATTGCTACTAGAGCACTAAATTACTAGAACTTTTTTAGTTTCATACCCATGTGGGTGGTTGGAAATATCTATTTTTAGAAGCACTATGTTGAAAATAACAACTCTTGCCATGAAATTCTATTGTTAAATTAAGACGGATTTGGCTAGTAAATCTATATGTAATTAGTTTTGACTAAATTAGTTGAAATAGATGGTCTTGTAAGGTAGGAAGTTAGAAACATTGCATCCAAGTTGGGATACTTATGAAGTATTATGCTGAAAAAATATGCATACCACACCCCATTTTTTCCATCATGGTGTCCCATATGACACATGACTTATGAAAGACATTTCTTTTGGCTTGAATTTAAAGAAAGAGGTGGTTATCATATTGGTCATAATTGAAATGATAGAAAATTGAGGCTGAGCATTACCACTTTCAAAAGTTTAAATTTTTATGAAAGAATGTTACTTGTAAGTAGAACATATACCAAGTATTATTGTTCTTTGGCTATTTGATATGTCACCAGGACAATTCCTCAGTAAGGAGGGGAAGATGTCATGACCCAACCTTATAGGATATTGTAGATACTTATTTATAGACTCTATAGCATGATTTATTTAATTTTTATTTGCATTTGAACCACATATTGAATATATAATTCCATTTTTTATATTTTCTTTAGTCGTCATGGTTAATTATTGTGAATCTAGTTTGACACTATAATATATGATTTTGTTTGATTTACTTGCAACATTATTTACATTTCTCTATAATTCAAATTATTATTATTATTATTATTATTATTATTGTTGTTGTTGTTGTTGTTGTTGTTGTTGTTGTTGTTGTTGCTGTTGTTGTTGTTGTTTTTGTTGTTGTTGTTGTTGTTGTTGTTGTTGTTGTTGTTGTTGTTGTTGTTGTTGTTGTTACATTGTTATATTACCTTATACTATTGATTCCTATCTTTCATGGTTGTCGTAATAAGGTAAATGAGCTAGGTGCAATGGTGAACTATGGTAGTTGGGGTGATAACTAAGTGTTTAATGAGTAGTTTGGATAAGTACTGATAGGTAAAATTAGATCGTAATGTATATTTAATCCAAATTGGTCAAAATTGCATTATTGTAGTTGTTTTTCATGACTATTTTTATGTCTTTATATGTTATTTTTTATCACTATCCTATTATTAGATGTTATGAAAACTAGTCTTATTTATCAATGTCGTGTGTAATTGATTATGCTTAACCTTGTGTTTTACCTGGTATAACCATCATGTTTTTGATTGATTTCATTCTTCCTAGCTATTATGCTTGATATCCTCTTTGTGTGAGTTTTTATGATGGTCTTAGTTATTTTACCCCTTTTTTTGTTTTGACCCATTGTGATTTAATGACAACTCGTAGGTGGTTATGACATTTCAACAATACCCTTGTTGGGACATGATGTAGTTATGGGTTTGATGTCCGTGGTGGACTAGACCAATACATGGTCATTGGCTTAGACTTATGACTTATTTAATTAAGACCAATTGTCATGATGACTAAGACCTACATAGTCTTTCAATTAGACCATAGGACCCTTTCATGGGAAATTTAACTCACCCAACATGTATGATGAAGGATAATTTTCATTGACATAATTATTGGGTGGTCATTATTATTTCTGGTTTTGATATTGGTTAACACTATTACCAAAACTCTTTATCGAGCATACACATTTTTTTGAACCTCAAGGAAATTTTAGAGATCACTACGTGGGAATAACCTAGGATGAGAAGGTGTGGAAGTTGGGGAATTTAGATCAGATTCTTTGATTTGTTGGTATAGAGGTTCTAGGCTTAGTTCACACTCCAACATTTTTTGTTTAGATCTATGTAAGTGTGGGGCAAGCTTGAAATTACTATGGCATCCTTTAACGATAGTTGGGGGGGAAAATAATGCCCATGGTGGGGAATTATAGCGTAGGGCTCACTTACTGGTGAGTGTGGTAGAGGACGGAGGATTAATGTAATTATTCAACAAAGGAAATAATTCTAACTTCCCCACATAGATGGCATTTGGGTCGAGTAAGTGGATTCTAGTTATTACTATGTATGATGTCTTTCTTTTGAGTTTTTTTGGTTTGGGTAAGTGTTTGGGTTTTGATGGAAATTAGAAATAAAAACATTACAGGTCTATTATGAAATTAGAAGACTTCATCATTGGAGCTTTGTCTTAGACATATCAATTTTAAATTGATTTAATTATTTTACATGATGGGTCATTTTTTTAAAATATCTACATTGGTGTTCAAAATATTGTTGGATTATTTTGATTTCTCAATGTTTAATTTATTTGAATGATGTAGCATTTCATTATAAATCCATGTTTTTAATACCTAGTTTTATGTGTTGATTTCAATTTCAAAATAATAATGGGAAAGGGTGAATTGATGAGTATATTGGGGTTACACCATTATTATATAATATCTTATTTATTTTAAATATGATTACATTTTTGGTGAAAAATATGGTGTTTAAAACCACTGTGGAGCAGGGCATTCAAATACTCTCATATAAACCTTAGTTGGGTGAAATCACATGCCATTGACTAGTTTTATTGTGAATCTAGATGGTTTTAACTATTATAAATATATGGAGCTAGTTTCTATTGTTAATAATCTACCCAATTGCTAACATTAACCTCCATTTTGATAATTTTAATATAATATTGATCCATTCAAATCTATTTTACATGAGAGGTTTCTTGGGATCAATTTTGATATATTTTTGTGGTAAATATTGTGTTTTATTTCTTATTGAATTAATCTAGCTTGAATTGATTTGTGTATTTCCATTATTTATAATTATGAAGTTTGAAAAGGCATGCAATGAGGGATACATGATCATGCCTCAATTTGAGTTATAGTGGGTTTACTTGCAATGTATGTTGATTACATTTTAATAAAATAATGTAATGTGAACCTTATTTTGATTTAATATCAAGATGTTTTTCATTTGAAAACCTAGGTAGGCTATGAAATAAATTATTTTTGGAAAAACTTATTTATTTTAAAATTTTAAATTTGTATTTTACTTGATTCAACTTAGTTGGTCTTTCTTATTAACTTTATATTAATTGAAATGACATTTTAGCATTAATATTCTATTTCATCCCTGGTCACTTTTTTGGTCATGCTAGAATAGTTGGGATTTTATTATTTTTTCTCTTGGAATCCATAATTTATGTTTGTCATTTGAATTTAGGTGTGAATTGAATGTTTTTAAAATTGATCCTCTTTGGAAGGATGTAGTTCTACCTTTCCTATCTTGTATGTTGATTTGTTAGTTTTGATGGGGTTTCTATTTTATAGAGTTGTGTTTCTCTCATGTTCTGAATTGTTTTGAACTAATTGGATGTTGTATGTTCATTACATATCTAGTCATGTTATTTTAATAGTTGGATTTATACACCTTCATTGAACTATTGGATTTTGTGCTTAGGAGCATCCTTAGTATTGTTGATAAGCTCATAGGTTGAGCCAATTACTTGTGTTTTCTCCAAATAAGATAGTATATAATTCATTTGTTATGATTTATTTTTAAATTAGTGTTGAACAACAACAATAATAATGCCTATGGGTTTCTCATATTTTTATACTGCTTTTTGTGGATACCTATTTCTTTACTTGTGGGTATTCCTTGAGTGTCATGTTCATTACCTCTGTTGGTGTATATTGGTGTATGAAAATTTGCTTGTGTTGTTGATTGGTTCTTTTTATTTTTACACTATTATATATGAACATGGCTTAAATATATTATTGTCAACCTCCACATAAAATTTTGGAGTTCATACTCCACCACTAAACTAATGGTTGGGGTGGTGAGGGCCACCTATGGTTAAGCTCATAGGACTATATGATAGGTTTTATTTTAGATGGGGATATGTTTCTATCGATTACACATGTCTTCATATTGGTGGAATATTAGTTTATAGTGACTTATTGATGTTTAATTATGGTGGATTTTTCCCTTATATTTAGCTACAATATTATAAATGTTGCTTTAAATCCTTGATTACATTTTAAGAAAAGTCTTAAAATATTATTAAAGCATAGTATCTTACATTAACTTTAATGTTCCAATATTTTATCACTATTATACATGCATAATAATACATTTGGAAAATATGTGGATCTTATATCAATTTATTAAATGTGAAGTTGATATTTAGCTTTAATGTTTACTATTTATTACAAAGTTATAGGCCTAATTATATCATGTCTTGGCCATACGATGTGAAAGAGAAAATAATAATCTACATTATTTTAGTTGTAGTGTAAGGTAATTAAAGAAATTATGTACAACCAAGGGTACAAATTTTTAAGTCCTTCATGAGCAACATTACCTTTTATTTAAGTTGGTTTTGTACACTTTAGTTCAAATCATTAAGATGGTATTCAATCCTTCCTTTATATGTGATTATTGTATGCTTCCATTATACCATTTTATGTATTATTATTCATTAACATGAAGATGTTAAGACCCTTCAACCTGTATATAGGATGTTGATGTTGCATAAGGACTATTTATTTTTTAATGTAGTTATATTATGTTTTCCCTAACACCTGGTTATTATATTATGTTTCAAAATTGTATGTTGTTGTCCTTTGTTCTCTATTAGCACACATCATATGGTAATTAACAGATGTTACTTAATTATATAATTTTGGTATCGAATGCATTTATTACATAAAGCAACCAAAACTATAAATTTAATATTATACAAGTATTATCTATCTAAAATTTGATCTCATTGGATTAGGAATGAATTAGAGTTATTTCATTTTGGAGTATTTGTTCAACCTATTGGAACTATAAATAGAAGTAGTTGGATATATTCTTAAAGTAAATTATGAACTATTAGTGCATGCATATGAAATATATAACCATGCACATAAATGGATGTTCATGTCATCTGTAGAATAAATACCTTGTCAATAATGTGGTAGGGATTTCTTAGATCCATTATAATCATATTGTTAGTTAATATGTTAACTAGTTGTGATTCTAGTGATCTTAATCTAATGAATGTACATTATGATTACCAAGTGTTCCTTGTTATTATCTATGAGTGTAAATGGCTTATGCTAGATTGTCTTATAACTATGCCATTAGAGGTTGTAAAAAAAGTGAAATGTTATATGGTTGAGCCATTGATTCGTTATTGCCATGGACTGGAAAGAGGAGTGAAGGATATATTTAGATTTAATTATTTTATATGAATAATAAACTATATTAGATGACCAATTGTTTAATTCTAATCCTTCGAGTTATTATGGTATGAATTAAGGATAACATAATGTTTTATAATCCATTTAATGCTAAAGGTGTAAGAATTTATGCTGAATTAATTTATTTGGACAAATTATGATAAAAATGATATGTTAATAAACTTGTAGATCATGCCTAAGATAACCTAAGATATGACAGTTAGCCAAGAGTCATAAATAGGCCATAACTAAACTCATCTATAAAAATTAGATAATTGATCAAGTAGCATGGCAATGATTAATGCATGAGGTTGATTTTTATACATGTTGGCATGAGTGTATCTAAAATCCCTAAGTAAATAAAATGTGTAACATATTTAGTGTGAGGACCAATAGTTAGAGACTTTTTATAATCCTTGGTAGGTAGAATCACCCTAGTTTTATATAAAATTCTTAACATACATTTGTAATCAGAATGGATTATAGTATCTTGATAACTAGTTCATGGAAGATAGATGGTATTGGATGAATTAAATAATTTCTTGACATTCAAGTATTGCATACCTTATACAATTATGGTATTCATTGAGATGTGGGTCAATAATCCAATTTAGAAGGAGACATTTATCCAACCTTAGCCATAAAACTGGGACTCATTAGGAAAAACAAGTTACCTGGGTAGGGATGATAACCCTTAGGAGGTCATATCAGGAAGATGGGTCCTATAGAGTGTTCAAAGTTTTTAGTGTTGACCTAAACACTAAAAACCCAAAACTACTTACCACATTTGGCACAAAAATATTCTCCATGGAATCCCTTAAGGATGTGTATTCCTAGGTAAGTATCTTAGTGACCTAATTCATTTGGTGGTTGACTACATGAAATTATTCATATATGAAATTATGCTTTGCACATTTAAGAAGTTGCATAGCAAGGCCTTCAAATTACTATGTTTGTACTATGATAATAAACAATATTAGATTTTTTTAGGGGATTATTTTAGTTTTAGTATATATCTAACATTATTTATATGTGTAGATGATTTAAATATGAATTTATATTCTAAAATAGTATTTTACAATTGAAAAATATATCTCATGGATCTACTATTCAGTTTAACCTTCCTCTCATCCAAAAGGATTGCATTTACTACTTCATTAGGTCTAATTGCTTAATTCTTGGTCCAATAATAATCATTTTGACTATCCATATCACTTGTAACCATAGAAGAAAAAAAATATGATATATGTCCTTCACAATCAATTACAAAACATCAACATATTTCCTTCATCTTGGATAGTTATGTTCAGGGTAGGTTAATAGCATCAACTTAATTGTCCCTACTCCAATAGAAGTTTCATTTCCTTAAAAACACTCAAATTTTCAAATATTTATATGTTTATTGGTTGTCCTAATAATTTCAGTAACCCTTATGTGAGGATAATTTGAAAATATTTAGTATAAATACAAGTCAATGCCAATTCTTTTAGACATCTAATAATTACCAAAAAATCACACATTCAAGATGAATCAATCAATTAAAGAGTTAAGATATCCTTCCCTATTCATCCCTATTTACATATAAAGAATAGGACTAGTCATATTAGAAATATGAAGCACTCAAAATATAGCCCATGAGCCATGTTTGTCAAGTTACAAGATAGATCACTACATGCATTATCATGTAGTATATTGCACCCTTGTGCACACACACTCCCACACATAGGGGATAACCACATAATTATGAGGCCCTCCTTGAATTATTGTATATGTAGGTAGTTCTCATTGATATAGAGGTTTTTGAGGCAACTTGACACTGTGAGCCCACTAATTCATTTTTGGTAAGGTAATGTAACCTAAGGTTGAGAACTAGGGTTTGAGCTACAACATATCATTGAAAGTATGTGTGCAAGATCCAAAGAAATCATATAGAAGGAAATAGAAAACTCAAAAAACTTAGGAAATAACATATTAATGCAATAAATATTTTGTACATGATAGTTATCTTGGGATTCAGACAATAGAAATGACATAAGTTTCTAGGCAACTTAAAAGAATATTTCCAAAATATAATGATTATTTTCTGAACATCAAACAACATGTTTCTGCACTTTTGCATTTAATATATGTTTATGCATCATTTTATATTTTAATTTTTATTTCCTCATTGTGAATTTTCAATCAAAATACTATTTATAATTATACTTTATATATTTAGTATAATTTTCTTAAATCCGGGCTAAAATTGAATATCATAAATTGCATTATTTAATTATCTTTTTTGAAGGAATATATTTTCTCACTCTTGAGTAACCTATTCTTCACAAACCTTAATTCCAAAAAGTGTTAATCATTTGGTAAACCCGATCTCTAATTATTCCATGCAGATCCTAATTTGTTATAGGGTTTTAAACCTCCTAAGGTATTTACTTATTATTTTTATTCAGATCTGTAATATTATTTACATGCAACCTAGGCATAGTTATAGATTAGGTGATGATCTTATTGAATATCTTGAGTTACCCCTTGGGCCATCTAAAATGTTTCAAGATAATACCATGTTAAACTTTCCTAATAATGAGAGTGCAAATAACGATAATGAGTCAAATACTAAATAAGTTCTTATATAATATATATTAGATCATGATGATAATGAAACACATGAGGATAGTTAAAATGAACAAGTAGATAATGAAAATTTTAAGTGTATTTCATTAGTGTATTCATAAAAATCCTAAATATCTTCATATGATCCTAGATACTATGTTAGACATTAAAACAACTAAAAGCATAGATGAAAAACCATGTCCATTTATTGATCCTACTATTAAAGTTATATCACATCCCCATATTCATATTTATCACCATTTGAGATCAAATTTACATACTATATATAATTGGGGCACAAGTTATGAATTTAAACAATCTTTCCCTAAAACAAACATAAGCATTTTTACATCTGCCATGAGAACCATTAGTAATTCAACCAAATTACTAGTTTCAATGCCTATTCCAACATAAATGTTTTCATCCCCTTTCAGTTATTTTTCAAACTTAAAACCTTAGTGATTAATATGTTCAAGATATTTTATAAAATGTAAAACATTATCAATATAAGGTTACTAACATTGAGAAAAAATATATGAAATCACCTCATGTTATTGATTCATAACCCTCTTACACTTGACATATCTTTGTACCCTTTACTAACTAGTTTGTTTTTGCCAAAGTTTACACTTTATGATGGAAAAGGTGATATTTAAAAAAATATTTATAACTTTTATCCATAATACCTTGATTATGCTTCTAATGATAAAATTGTAACCAAATTATATAAGAATACAATCAGTAAAAACATTCAAATCCAATCTGATCAAAATTTTATCACATTTTTCAATCAACCTTACTGATAAGATGTCATATACAAAAAATAATAATATAAAGAAAGGAGACTTTGAAATAATTAATTAATATGTCTTGAGATATAAGACAATGTTGGCTAAAATTATAAATCGAATGGTGGATAAATAACTTCAAGACCTATTCAAGCAAATTCTATTTACTCCTTTACATGAGTCCATTTTTCTCAATAAATTCAAATATTTTGATGATTTATTCCATATTGGTCGAGATAGATAAATGATAATTATTGCATTAAACAAGCTCAAGTATGTATATAACACACCAACTACATCCACTAACAAGTTTCATATCAAACCATGTTACAAGGCAAAACCTATGGAGGCTAAAAAGGACAACACTACGAATGGTAAATAAAGTGTTAAAACAACTTAAAAGGCTCATATTATCTAATGCACCTAAGAGATAATTTACATAATTACCTGAGTCTCCATCTTCATTACTTCCAAATCCAATTAAGTGTCATCTCATATCTCTCCCTCCTCCTATGGTGGTTGATATGAATCAAATCGTACCAAAAGGATATTATTTTAATTCCTATTGTGACTACCACCAATGTGAGGGGAATTATATGAACATATGTTATAAGATAAATCACAAGATACTTGACCTTAATTATATAGGTAAACTTATGTTCGAGGATTATCATATAGATTTTGGATCACAACCAAAAGATCATAAAAACCCAAATATATTCAACAATTTATTGAAAGATCATTCAAATAAAAATATAAAAGTGCAAATGACATATCATACACATCCTCATTCAACCCATTATGTTCACCCATTATATGGAATTATTAGTACATTTATTCATGAGATACATCATATGGTTTAAAGACCTTCTATTTCATTTGATGATAGTGATATTGTGGATGATGACTCAAATCTTAATTATTTATTTATCAGAGCATATATTGATCATGAGTGTATACATAGCCTTATGATTAAAAATGGTGCTAGTGACAATGTATGGATCATAACATTACTAACACATTTTGGATACACACATGATGACTTATTCCTACCAACTAAAATTATAAATCCTTTGATAGGAATATACAATTGTAACATAGGAACCTAAAGATGATGTTAGCTTCTATAGTTAGTACGTAAAATAGAAACAAATCAAAGAAAAAAAACTAAGCCTAAGTAATTATGTGAGTAAATGACTAAGAAATAAATAGATAAGAAGAAGACAAAAGAACCATTTTTTAACTTTCTTTAGAGACTTACTTGTTAACCAACATATAAATGTGTTTGTGCTTGGTTTGTCAATAATTGATATTTTGAGATACTAGTGCTTCATGGGAAGCATCTCCCTTGTTTAATTTTGGTTTGGATTGGCATATGAAATTATCATGAAGCTTCATCTATAAAAAATTTTATGGTAATTTTGGATTGGGAAATTTGATTGAAATTGAACGAGGACCTTTTTATTTATAGTATTTTTACTAACTCTAGCCTATGTGTGGTTAAGCTTGGGTTAGGGTTGGAAGGATGAAAATATTTATGTTTTAGGAAAGAGATTTAATTTATGAATCATGGATCAAAAGTATTGGTATTTGTCTCATTTATGATTATATTTCAAATTTTTGACTTTGAGGTTGATGAATCATCATGACATCATACTCCCTAATATTTGTTTAAATTTAATTTTTAAAAATTAGATATTAATTAATTTAGCATGGATTTTTCACTTAAAACATTAACTATATTTAATTAGTTAAGTGTATCTAATCAGGATTTTTGTAATTTTTAAGAATTTGATTAATTACCATGCACTATTGGTCGAAAACATCAATTTTCTAGGTCATAATTGTTTTGGGGATGAACCAAAGAGAGTTTATAAATATGTATAGGATATTACCTCCAATAATAAATCCTTGACATGATGATGTGTACTGACATCCAATGCATAGATGAATTTGGTCGTTTTAATGATTTCTAGGCTTAAATTACATTGTTTACAAGAAATCAATATGATGTCTATTTAGACATATAAGTGGAAAAAAATAAGTGTTTATATTTAGAATATTTTATAATGATTTATGATACATTGGAAAAAATAACTTATTTTCAAGTAATAAAAAAATTATGAAGAAGAAGTTTGAATTTTTTTTTAAAGAAATAATAGATGCCCCATGATGCCCCCTATAGAGGACATGTAAGGATGAAAGATATGGATGGGATATTTAAAAGGAGAGGGAAGTGGGAAGGATGCATCCCAAAACAAAAAACACACTTTGACCTACCCTAGAATAGGTTAAAAGTGATGAGCTCAGAATTATAAGAATTTACACTAGTAGCATAGAGTGAAGCCACATGCCCCAAGTAGGGTAGTCTAGGTAGATAATAACTTACCCCATCAAGGTGGATTTGATTACTAATTGGTTTAAAATGGTTTGTACCCAATAGGGTGGAATTTTGGTTTTAAAATGGTCAATATGGGAGTTGAAGAATGATGTGATTGGTTTGGAATAATGTCGTTATAACTTTTTGTATGCACTTAGAATTATCATTAGGAGCATATAAATTAGTTATAGTGGGTAAAATTATGGTGATTAAGTGAAAAAAGAGAATTTTTTCCATAGTATTAAGTACAATCCTAAGTCTAAAATTTTGATATAGCATGAAACAATATGCACCATGATATTAGACACCATGCTAACTTGATTGTAATGTATAGAAGGACTGACCTCTGATCCACCAGATAATTAACAACACAACACACATGAAAAAACCCATGATGAAAATACTATAAAATTCCAATATATGGATTCAAATATAATTATGTAATAAGAAGCACTATGATTATGACCCCACCAATATAATGACTGATTTGAGGCAACAACAAAAGAAATAAACAATGTAAAGAAATAAGTAAACATAAAAAAAAAAAAAAAAAAACTCAAAACAAGCATTGAGTTGCTTAGTTAAAAGGAATATACCAACAAAATTCAAATATAAATAATGTTAGGTAAATAAATAAAACGTGATGAAGAAATTGGCAAACCATTTACATGTGTGTCATCCTAAGGCATTGTGCTTGGAAATTTAAACAAGGTAAGATGGTCACATTGAGAAAAAAAGGGGAACATAATAATAAGAGGGGGATGAATGATATGAATCCAAATATGCTAAGCAAGTGGACACTAGATACATAGTCCCATAGACATTGGATACATAGTCCCATAGACACTAGGGCCAACATGAAATTCAAGCCAAATGTATTTTTCCCATGGATACGGGATAGAAGAAAAATGATGACAAGTAAGAAAGTGAATATGGAGGAATAATAGGATGGGTCAAATTTTAAAATAATGAAAGAGTTCAAAAAAAATAAGGAATGGTAATATATTAAGGGTGGCTAAGCCAACCCATAATGCGGTGATTCACAACACCCAAATCAAAGGACAAAACCAGTAGTGAAAAGGATGACAAAGCAACCAAATTTTTTGTATTTTAATACCTCTCAAGGATATTTTAAATCCTTTATCAATATTTTTAATTTTTAATTTTTTGGCATCTTCTAAATTTTTAGGATTTTTTACATCTCAACTCAATAGAGGATTATGAAATAAAAAATTGGTTAACTCATAAAAAGGTAAAAGTGTCACTTAAGTTACTCATAAAATGATAATAGCACGGCTTAGATTGCTCTCAAAATGGTGAGAGCATTGGAAAGGGGTGACCAAACTGACCTAAAAAACTAAGCACTTCCTACATAGTCGAAATGGACCTCATGTCAATGTAGTTCCACCCTAATGGAAACTAATATGAATCAATGGCAAGGATGGAAACATAAATGTAATATGAATGACATAAGATAGGAGAAATGGTACAATAATTGGTATAATAATCAGGATACATTGGCATAGGATAAGCAAGGTACAAAAAGGATATAATTTTTAAGAAACATCAATCGAGGAAATCATGCATATGTGTGATGAGTGATTTTATTAAAAGATGTAATGATGATGAATAAACCTAAATATTTCATTGGAAACTTTCTCTAAATCTAGAAACTAAAGCTATATATGGCACCTATGAAATAGAATTAGGGTCAAGATTAATACCAAAATAAGGGAATAAGACCAAATAGGAACTAGTTTAGATAGAAAATGGGAATGAAGGGAAAGTGTTCAATATCATGCCCCCAAGTAGGCATCCTCATAGAAGATGTTTAGGAGGATCAAACATAGAAACATTTGAGGTGATTAATATTCATAGGATCATCAAGTTCTTCTCCTTTTGGTGTAGACAATCTATATGCTCCAGATCCATAATTAGTTCTTGATGATGAAGGGTCCTAGACAATTAGCTTCAAATTTTCATTTATTTTTAGATGAGGCACTAGTATTATTTTGGTTATCTTTTAGAACAAGATCCCCAAGTTCAAGTTATCTACATTTGATATGCTTGTTATATATATCACAACATATTATGATATGCCTAAAGATTATTTAAAGTTGCTACCCACTTTTCATCAAGTAACTCCAATTCTTATAGTTGAGAGACTCGATATTCTTCCTCGTCAATGATACATTTCAATGAAATGCACGAGGGAAAGTCAACCTCGATAGAAAAAATGACATCAGTACTATAAGAAAAGGAATATGATCTGGCTCTTGTGAGAGTTTAATGATTGATGTGATATGAGCAAAGGGTATGGAAAATTTATAAATGCCAATCATAGCCAATAATAGTGATGGTATTTTTAGTAATATAGATGAGGGTTTTTTAATATGCTTTATTTTGGCCATTGATTTTAGGGAAAAAGGAAAAATGTTATGGAATTTGGTGTTTGACACAAAGGGTTCTGACATCCTTATTTTTAAAGGAGCTTCCATTGTTATAAATGAGATCATAGGGAATACCAAAGCACAATATGAGGTGGTTTAGGATAAACATGGATATCTATTTACTGATAACATTAGTGAGGGGAATGGATTCAACCCACTTAATAAAGTATCCATTTGAAGAAAGGATATGTTTATCATCATAAAAAAAAGTTGGATTATTTTTTCCTATGAGGTTAAGTCCTCATGTAGAAAATTATGATCGCATTGTGAGTGGCTACAATTTGTAAGCTAGAGAATGAATAATATTGGCATGCTATTGACAAGGCACACACTTCTATACATAGGTACATGCATTAGATTCTATACTCGGATAGTAATATTAAGTATGTAGGAATTTATTAGCAAGGTCTAATCCATTGGTGTGGACCCCAAAAATGTATTCATGTGCTTCATTAAGTGTTAAGTTTGACTATGTCTAAGCTAAGCAATGAAGAAAAGTTCCATCATATCCTCTACGATAGAGTATGGAAAAAAGTATGGTATATTGATAGGTACAATGAATGAAGAATATTTTATCTTATGATAAAATTTAGGAGGGATAATGTTGTCATGGAGGTAGGCATATATTTTGGTGTACCAAAGTGTAGTAGGACCAAAATGTTGCATACCATTTCAGTTAATGGATGCTCATGAGATGGCTTTAAGATATATTTGACAAAAAACTAGTAATCAAGCACATGATATAAAATTGATATAAATGAGCCAATAATTTTCATTGCATCAATAATCCTCTTTTTAGCCCTTGAAATCTACTCAAATTGAATTTGATCAAAATTTTGCATTAGATTATCCACCATTTTCTTATGTGGATTGAGTTTGACATTTTTTGTTTGGTACTAATCTGCAATCTTATCTATAATCTATTGAGAATATCCATGAACATGTATATGTTTGGTTTTTCATTCTATTATTAGATGAAGTCCTATGACAATTACTTCATATTATACAATGTTATTGGTACAAGTGAAACTGATATGGAATACCTTTGGAATAAGATTCCCTTGTGGTGTTATGAATAAAATGTTAGCTCCAGATCCTCAAGAAGTATAAGAACCATCAAAATAGAGTGTCTAATGTTTCAGCTCAGAAGAAGTGTCATCAAGTATCATGAAGGAATCATAAAAAAATTGAACAAGAGTAGTTTAGTATCAGATAGGGATGCTTTTATAAGATGATCAAAAATAACTTACCCATTAATAGCCTTTTGATTCACATAATCGATCTCAAATTCACTTAAGATGATTATCCATTTGGACATGTGACCTACTAGTGTTACCTTTAAAGGTGGGTACTCAAGAGGGTCCACTTTGGCAATGATGATGGTTTTGTTGTTAAGCATGTAGTGTCATAATTTTTAAACTATAAACACCATGGATAAACAAACTTTTTCAATGGTTGTGTAATTATGTTCATATGTGACCAATGTTTAGTTCTAGTACTACATTGATCTTTCTTTCCCCTAGTCATTATGTTGTGCTAGGAGTACCCCAAATACATGTTTAATTACTAAAAAAGGAGAAGCAATGGATTTATAGATGTAGGTGGAGCTAGAATAGGCCAATTGGCTATATTTTCTTTTAATTGCTCAAAACCCTTTTTTCAATCTACATTCAATGAAAAGGTGGTGCCTTTCTTCAGAATATGATGGAAATTATGGCGCTAGTTTGCTAATTGAGATATAAACCACTTGATAGATTGAACCTTGCCTTTTAATCCACAAAGCTATTTTAAATTTTAAGGTGAAAGAATTTCGGTAATGGATTTAACCTTGGATGGATTGACTTCGATGACCCTTCGAGAGATAAAGAAGCCTATAATTTTTTTTGAAATAATTCCAAAGATGTAAATCTTAGGGTTAAGTATTAGTTTTTATTCAAAAATGCATTCAAATATTCTATGCAACACCTCTAGATATCTTGCTCTGGTCTTTTATTTTCCTAGGATATCATCAACATAATCCTCAGTGATATCATGCATCACATCATGAGAAATGACAACCATTTCATGGTGGTACATGCAACCAACATTCTTGAGGCTGACAGGCATTCCCTGATAACAAAACATTTCCCATGGAGTGGTGAATGTTGTTTTGTGTTGGTCCTCAAGTATGATCTGAATCTAGTTATATTTGGAAAAACTATCCATAAAAAATAACATCTCATACCCAGTTCTTGAATCTCCAATCATATAAATATTAGTGAAAGGAAAATCATCCTAAGGACATGCCTTATTGATGTCTCTAAAATTGGTATGTAGAAAGATTCCTTATGTATTTTTGATGATTGAAATTATGTTGGTTATCCAATTTGAATAATCAGTAAGATGATTACATCTTGTATACAAATAATATTCAAATATACTTTATAGGTTGAATTTCAGTTTGAACCTTCTTTAAAACTTCTACATTTAAAAAACAACTGCATCAACCATGTTGATGCAATTAAATATAATTTGGTAATATTTCATTACGTAGATAAATTAGTAATGGGAAATGTGTCTATAATATGAACTTCAATACATCAATTATATTATAATAAATAGTAATAATATTTTTCTTATTAATAAATGCTTACATAAATTAAGATGTCTAAAAATTTATGAATGACGTAAATTCAAATTAGATATTTATTGACATACAAATCAAATTCAATTGATTGAAAAGGGGAAAGATAAATAATAAAAATCAAATAGGTAGAAAAGCAAAAGGTCTAGGACCAGAAAGTTACTTGCAAGATATATCTAGAGTGTAACTGATTTTTTCAAACAAAAAAGGCATTACACTGGGAATTCTAAGGATGGAGAAGATAAAAACCATGCTTTCACCATAAGAACATGTTCTAACATGAAAGGTAAATTACTAAGAAATCTAAAGTTGTCAAAAAAGTTAGGACAACAATTAAAAGTTAATAAATAACACTTGATTTAAAATGTTAAATAATAAATACATAAAGCACTTTGAAAATATGTTAAAGAAAAAATTAAATATTATTTTAAAATAAAAATTTATTAGTCTCAAAAAAATTATTATAAATTTCAATTGATTATAATTTTTTATTAAACCAAATATTGCCTACCAACTAAAACATATTTTTCTCTTTATATTAAAATGTTTACAACTTCTCAATAATTAACTTACACATTTATTAATAATTTAAAATTTAATTAATTTATTTATCATTTAATTAACATAAAGTTGTGAGATGCTATTAGTCCTTCGCTTCATTAGCTTCCACCTTATTTTCCAGTCCATCTACAGTCAGCCCTTATAATCATATCGGAAACAGAAAAAATCACATTTTGGAAAATGTTTTGGGCTCGTTGCTTCGGTGCCGGTCTCCCATTACGACTGCCATAGTAAGAGGGATGATTTTTACCTAATTATTAAAAAAATGGTAATCGCCAATTGTGACTAAAAATACAAGTCATCGCTCAGGTCAGATGAATGAAAAAGCATCTGAATAGAAGAATCCGTTCGTATCATAATTCTGAAGAAAATGGCAAAGCCACGGAATTTGTAACATATATATGATGGTTAGTTGAAAAGTAGCACACTAAAGTTAAAATGTGATTTCTATGAATACACCTAAACCATGCGACCGCTAAATGGTTCACAAATTTTCATGGTGGGAAATAAATAAGGCTACACATAGTTTTATATCTGTTGGTTAGTCGAGAAGTAGTACACTAAGGGCAAAATGTGATTTTTATGGATACAAATAAACCATGGGACTGCTAAATCATTCACAAATTTTCATGGTGGGAAGAAAACGGGGGTTTCGCACAGTTTATAGATAACTTTTAGATGATCATACTATTGTGCAGTAAAAGTTTAAACAATAAAAATTGTGATGTTTTTCAATGTTAAAATCTGTTTTTTACAGAAGCTGGAGTAATAGTGTTTGAATACGCATCAAATAGAAATTTGAATGACAAACTGCCATAAAGCACTAAATTACCTGTCTATTCGGTTTTACCTTCTCTCTCTATATATATGTATTTGCATGTTCTAAAACACCACTGATAGAAAGATCAATGCTACGCCGTATAATATTTGGGGATCTAGGCTTCATTATGATGACCTTGGGGTTATGGTACACTACAAATCATTTTGGGTCTAGTACGATAAAAATGAAAGAGCAATTAAGAGAAACGATTTTAGTTTTTTGTTTTCTCATAGACATGCTGTTGAATATTGCTAATTGTGAGCATTAAAATTGAGTTGGACATGAAACTAGCTCTGATAGGATTTTTATGGTAAACTTGTTTTTCTTTGTGTTTTTTTGTTTTCTTTGCATATCACTTTTGAGAGACTTTCTAGAGATTCTGTGCATTAATTGCGTTTGACGCTCCATCTTGTGGGTAGCCTAGCATTATATAATTGCTTCTCTATGCTCAAATAAAATTGTTGTTACAACAGATGAGATGAATGGCACCTAAAACAGATCTAAAGTTTGTCCCAAAAGCCTACAATGAGGTACTCCCTCTACCCTTCCCTCTTAGCTAGAGGTATGTCCTTTTAGTGATGCTATTGAAAATGTTGTAAAGGTTATGATAATTTAATGCTTGCTGCCTACTTTGTTAGCTGGGTCCCCTCGCAGTAGCCTCTCCATAATTGGTTTTGCTACCAATGGGAGCCTACAGACATCCATGTGGTTGGTGCCAAGAACCTCACTACGGATTTTTACTTTTTAATTTTAAAGAGCCATATGAAGTCCAAACCCTCCTTACAAAATCAAGTTGTTGGTTTATGAGAAACATGCTCTTGATTTTATGCAACTCGATTTGAGAATTGAAATCTATAGCACAAGCCTTTCGAGAGTCCTCATTTGGGTTGAGCTTCTTGACCAGTCAGTGTAACTTTGGATCTTTGTGGAGAAAATCCTTCTGCACATTGGGTATATTGTTTGCCAGGAACAACCTACGTGGTTCTCCTCCTGTGCCAATAAATGGGTTTACATCGAGGTGGACCTATCAAAAGACCTAAAGGAGTTTATTCATATCCATCTTGGTGATATCCACTGGCACAAAAAGTGGTATACTTCAACCTACCTAACATTGTATTTCAATATCAAGCATCTGACCATTGTATAAAATATTATCTCTTATTGAGAAGTTCAAATCTTTTCTTGACCCCTCTACAACTAAGAAGCCTAACATGGCTAGAAATAGGGACAGTTGGACCATGTTCTACTCTAAAACACTTCAGCTAAGGCCAAAACCCTCCTCTCTAACAACTTCTTCTCCACTAATCAAGCCTTATCAGGAGATACCCACTTCACCTCTCCCTATTGCTTTGCTCCCCTAGACTAAACGTAGTCTATTTTTAATAGTTATGATGATTTTATATTTCATCCCACTAGGATATCCTCAAATAATGGCTCGTTATCTTAGTAATCATGTATCCCACCCTGTAGTAGTGGTGATTCTGCTTGAGGTGAGTATGGGGCTAAATGCCACTCCATAATGTCGGGTGTTTCTTATCACCTAGACTAGTGCAATAGTTTTGTAGTGTTATCTAATATTCAAGATGAATACAAGGAGTTCAACATGGACAATATTTTCCAATAAAAATGTTATCATGGAATGTTCGATGTCTTACATAGTCTTCTAAAAATTACTATGTATGTTGCCTATTAAGAGAAACATTATCTATATTTTATTTATCTATAGGAAGTTAAGGTTTTAGGTTTTATTCTACAGACTTTTATGCATTTTATTTGGCATGATGCCACCCAATTTTCCATTATGCATGAGGATGGATATGGCAATTCTAACATATTAGTTTTGCCTATGTTTTTCCTTTCAATTATTGCCATGAGGGAGGACCCTTCATACCGGGTTGTTTGTCTATTTTTGGATATTGATTTCCATTAATTAGGCATCCTTAACATTTACACCCTGAATGATTATCTTGCAAAAAAATTGTTTTGGTGATTCTTAGCTTAGAACCTCCCCACTACCACATGGTTAGTGTGCAGGTAAGTTAATATGATCGAGCATTCTAAGGACAAAGTTGGTGCCTTTCCCATAAGGAGAACATGAAGCATGCTATTATTTTAATAATAAACAAGGTGTTTTGAACCCACTCCTTTAGAGACAATTAATACCATGTCTTGGATTACATGGTCAATTATCGTGCAAGGGATTTTCACATGCTTAAAAGGATCAACTGTTATGTGATGTAAGAGCACATTACTTTTTTATTTTATAACATTAATGACCATCCTATGACTGTCATACTATATTTCATACATAGTGGAATGGGTGACAATGCTATACAAGGTTACATGTAATCAATTAATCCTCAATACTTATCTTCTAATACATGTTGGTACCATTTATTTGATTTCACAAATTTAGAACTTGGCCCCTTGACCTCTTCACATTTCCAGTTATATTGACTATTGGAATGAGGGCACTCTTTGCACCACCACCTCCCTCTGCCACTATGGGAATTAAGTGGCACATGTTATGAAGTGTAGTGAGGAGGGTATGCTTATGGAATTCAAGAGGTCTCATATCTTCTTGAGCTTAATCCTTTTAATACTCATTTACATAATATTGTTTCTTCCCTCAAACTCTGCATTAAGGTAGTAGATACTCATGCTATCAGAAGGGTACAATTACACACTCATCTAGATTATCTCAAGGTTGAAGATAAATCATCAAATTAATTATTCAAGTCCCTTAGGGTCAAATAGTATCATGATCATATCAAGGACATCAAGTCAGCTCAAACCAAACTCACCTCCCTCTAAGAGATGCCCTCAGATTTCTTGAAGGAATACTAACTAGTGTTCAAAGTGTAGGAAATTAGGATATGACAAATATATTGAGTTTTATAGTATTGCCTCGATGTGTTTCTTCATAAAGTTACAACATCTAACTAAAAACTCTGTGAGTCACTCTTGACCATGAAGGATCTCATTGATGATATTCAATGCATGAAAAATGATATGGCTCCAAGATAGGGTAGTTTCCCATGTGAAATAAGGATACATGGGAGTTTGTATGGCCATACTTGTTTTAGGTTAATAGATAAGCCTTAAAAAACTATTATCTTGGATCTTTAAATAATCAAGACAATATTAGGTTTATAGCCAATATAAGAAATCCATATATAGTTACTAGTTGGCAACCCATCACTTTGTTGATTTTCTCCTATAAAATTATCACTAAATCTCTTACCAATGAGCTCCATTTTATTCTTCATGTAATTATTACACATGAACAAAATGGGTTTATTAGAGTGAGGTATATTTTTGATAATCTCATTACAGCCTGGGAAGGTATGTAATGGGCTACAATTTCTCATAAGCTCACCATTTTCCTTAATCTTAACTATGCAAAATCCTAAAATCATATTGAATGTCCTTTTATCCTTGCTATAGTAAAGGTTTTAGGTTTTGGCTAGTATTTTGTTTCTATAGTCCAACTATAATATCATATGCCTTTGCTTCTTTGACCATCAATGGATCTAAGTTTGATATCATTTTCTTAAAACACTCCATCAATAAAGGTTTCCCTATTGCTCTGATGTTATATGTTATCTCTATATAAGCAATAGGATATCTTTTTTCCTCTAAGACTGAGAGGGGATTAGTACGGGGTATCTATCTACCTAACCAATCTTCCCAACTAATCAATGGTAAATTTATAGATGACACATTCCTCACAATAAAAGAACAAGATTGAAACTTCCTAGAAGATATGAAGTGTCTTTATACTTTTTATGTAGCCTCTAGATGTAGTTTTCAATGGGGTAAGAATTGGTGTTTTAGATGAAGTTTGATTCCTATGCCTGATGTACTCCTAAATTTAAATTGGAAGTGGATTTCGTATGAATAATAGTTCTAACTTCATGGCATTCCTTTTGCCATTGACTACTCTATAACCGAGCTAAGACAGTACATCATCATAAGAGTGGAGAATAAAGTTGAATATTAGAGTACCAAGTAATTATATTTAAAATGGAGATACAAAATTTACACCAAGATTATGGATACTACCCAAAAGTAGCTTATGATAGATTAGACAAAATTATCACGGATTTTATTTGCTCTAATTCTAAACATTCCAATGGCTTCTAACATGTGGCCTATAATATTTTGTTCCTTACTTGGCATAAAGGAGGCATGTGAATTATTTCCCTTTATAGATAAAGTTCATACTTATGTTCCAAATAAGTTGTGCACACCATTGTAGGTAATGAGGCCTATAAAATCCTATTAAGGCTCTGTATCTCATTGGGGAACCCTATGGTAGATCCAGTTTCAAGAATATAGGATTCCACTTCCTCTTCATCAGTATGACTCCTATTAAAATTGAAGGCTCTTTTGTTGCCAAAAAGATATGGAAAGCTTTTGACAATGTTAAATCTTAAATTAAATGGATTGGGGATGTTTTTCACAAATCTATATTTCAATGATTATATAATCTGGTGGTCTTCTATTATGATAGGCACTAATGTTTTTTAGGGTGGAATGTATAGGAATTGAAGTCCTTAGACTATTTTCAAAATGTATCCTTACCATTCATGATTTGGTTGCTACTAGGGTTTGGATTCCTTGGCTTAATTTTAAAGTTAAATTTCAAGTAAAGAATGATGACTTACCTTCTATCCTTCACATCTAAGATCTTATTCTTGATGTTAGGTTTCACACATTTGGATAACAACCACATTGCGCCTGGTCTAAGGACTAGCAATGGAGTTGTGTCACCCATTATAAATATTATTATTCAAGCCTTTTGTACTAAGTCATGAGTGCTCTTTCCCATGTTTTATATAAGATCAATCAGCATCGGGGGCTTAAATCCTTCCCCATAACTTGACTTATAATAATAATAATAATAATAATAATAATAATAATAATAATAATAATAATAATAATAATAATAATAATAATAATAATAATAATAATAATAATAATAATAATAATAATAATAATAATAATAATAAAAAATTGGAATTCCAGGGTGGAATATAAAAATGCCCACCTTTTTTTTATTATTTATCAAGATCTCCCACTCAGGGAACAACTCTCTCACATGAGCATTGCTTCACCCAAATGTCCTCCCTACCAATACCCTGAGTCATTCAATCCCTTATTTTATTTTTAACCTTGGGCTCAATCCGATTGGAATTATATTCATAGTCTATTCTATCCTTGTCACCCTCAAATGTTTTCATGGCAAATTGTTCATCTAAGGGACACAACCAACTAGACAACTTTTATTTATTTTTTATGATTATTTTCAAATCCATTATTATTTTCCACTTATGAAAAGATAGAAATAATACTATATTTGACAATGATGAATGTTATAGTGATTTTTATATTAAAAATAAGGTTTATTTTATTTCATTAGATTGCATGCAAATTAAATCCCTAATATACAAGGTTGTGATGTACGTCTAACACCTCTAGGGGGTTTTAGACCACTAGGGTAGTGCCCCTTACACTATGATTCAGGTGCCTCTTGATGGATAACCCCTGGGACTTCTACTACCACCTCCCAAGAGGCATATAATTTGGTCACATAGTCATGGCCATTTATCTCCTCACTCTCATTTGATTGGATGGGGTTCACTACCAACATGTGGTAAAACTAACATATGTCCCTCTTGCATATGCTCTCTTATGAACAAAATTATTTATGCATAACACACTAATGGCTGGACTATTAATATGGCCTTGGAGCCCTTAGATGGGTGGGTGGACCCAAGTCCTCTTATTATAGAACCTTTCACTTGGGTGTCTCTACCACCCAAAGATGACCCTCTGCCTCCTCCCTCGAGTTTTGTAAAGTGTGCTTAATTTATGTGTTATAGTTTGGTTTCAAATGTCATGTGTTGTCTAAATTTTTTGTTTCCTTATTTTTCCCTATGTAGAGATGGGTTTCTTTCTCTAGAGATCAGTTTGAGCCATGAATACCAATTGGCTACTTTGCTATATAAAATTATAATATTAGTATTATTTTGTATAATATATGATATCATGAAGTGTTATAATAATTATATTGATAATATTTATTTTAACATACATGCCTTCTAGTCATAATATTGAAACTTTTAAAAAAAATTGTATTGAAAAATATTACATATGTGAGCCTAAACAACTTAGCGATATATTTCAATAATGATTTGTTTAATAAATATGTATTGATACTATGTTAACAATTATTTTCATAACACAAAATATTAATACAATTTTAATTCTAAGGTTTTGCAACCAACATTATCATTATTCAAGAGAATAAAATAGAAATGTAACAAAATCAAATGAAAATGCTATATTCACTATTTCAACTTGTAGTTCACAACATTTGAAATGCTAAAATTTACTACAAAGTGAAAAAATAGCCATACAACACAAAAGCTATGCTATGTTTTATCACAAATCTTATATTTCAGCTTTATAAGCTTTCTTAATTTTCGTATAAATTTTGAAATAAAACTTGTTTTATTTCTTTCAATACTTTCAATTTTTTTGGGACAACACTAATAGTTTATATAATTCTTGGTTTCAATAAGTGAGAATTTGGTGCTCTCTCTAACATGATTACTATTTTTTAGGATTTTATAGTGAACCAAGGGCCTTATTTAGAACAATACGATGACATCTAGGAAAATATAAGGAAAAGGTATCTAGATCTTTTACTTCCTTAATAGGTTATACTCTTAAGAATTGTTACTAAGAATTTGATTTCTATTATTATAATGAATTTTATAAATTATAATAAAAACCATGTTTGCACGTAGGACCAATCCCTAAAAAAAATTTAAACAAGTTAATAATCTATACAAATGATTTTTTTTTCACTTTATCACATTAGTGATGGTTTATCTTGATTTGCCTGATTGGTAGATCAATATTCCTGAGTGCATGTCCTAAGGAGGGAAACTAGAATCTAGGGTGGGATTGGTCCATAGTATTTATAATAAATGCTATTATAATTTTTTTTTTCATGACTTCATTATGATCATTATAACCTTATATGAGCCTTTTTCTATCTTACATCTTCATATACTTTTCTCCCCTTTTTATGGAGAAATCAAATAGAAATTTGAATGGATATTTGACATATAAGCACCAAATTAATTGTAAATTAAATTTTACCTCATCACACAACAAAATATATACAAAAGGTAACATGATGGAAATTTTATTTTTATTTTTACATAAAACTCATATTATAAGACACCATTAATAAAACTATCAATGCTATGTTTTATAACATTTTGGGATCTAGGATTCATTACGACACCATTGGGTTTTGGTGTACTACAAATCATTATTGGTTTATTAAAATAAAAATGAAATGGAAATTAAGATACATGACTCTAGTTTCATATTTATATACCTTTTATTTTATCACATACTTGATATTGAATATTGATAAAAATTATAATTAGGATTGAGCTAGACAAAGAAATAGGTTGTACTTGGGTTTTTATGTTCAACTTGATTTTCCTTGTAAATGCTTTCTTTCCTTCCTTGCATACCACTTCTATTTGACATTTTAGGGATCATGCAAATTATTTAGACTTGGGACTTATCCATGTGAGTAGGATAACCCTATACAATTAATTTCATACTCTCAATTGTAACTATTGTTATAGGAGATGAGAGAAATGGTGCCAAAAATGGCTTAAAAGTTTGTTTTGAAGGTCTACAATGAGGTATCCACTTTGCCCTTACCTCTCAGCTAAATGTATGTCTTTTTGGTGATTATATTGAAATTTCATGTAAATAGTATGAGAATTTATCACTTAATACCTACTTTGTTGGTCTGATCACCTTAAAGGAGTCTCTCTAGAATTGGTTTCACCACCACTAGGAGCTTGTGGGAATCCATCTGATTAGCATTCAAAACCTCACCTAAGGGTGTTTCATTTTTAATTTGAAATACCCATATAAAGTCCAAACACACCTTTCCAAATAAATCTAATTATGTTTTTAAAAATATTCTCTTAGTTTTATCAAACTAGACCCAACAATTCAAAGCCATAGACCAAGCCTCTCTAAGAGTCCTCATCTACGTTGAGCTTCTCAACCTATATAGGAACCTTTGGTCCTTTATGGATCAAATGTTTTTTCCCATTGGGCACATTATTTTTTAGGATAAACGGAAGTGGTTCTCATCCCACTCTAATAAATGGGTTTGCATCGAGGTGGACCTATCTAAAGACTTAAAGGATTTTATTGATATCTAAGTTGGTGATGCCTGATGGATACCAAAAGTGGTATAATTAAAGATACCTAACACTTTATTCCAATGTCAAGTATCTTACCATTGTATCGAATATTATCCCCTTATGTGATGTTCAAATTCTTGCTTGACCCATCTGTAACCTAAGAAGCGCAAGGTGGTAAAAAATGGGGATGGTTGGACCAGGTTCAAATCTAACAAACCTTAGTTAGGGTCAAAACTCTTCTCTCTAGTAGCTTGTTATTTAGTAATCAAGCCTTCTCAGGAGATACCCACCTCACCTCCCCCTATTTCTCTGCTTTCTTAGGTCTAACAATTCCTAGTTTTTAAAAATTATTATGATTCTAAGTATGGTATATTGAGAGGTAATATGAATGAAGGATATTTGGTTTTTATGAGAAAAGTTAAGAGGAATAATTTTTTCATAGAGTTAGGCATATATTTTGGTGTACCAAGGTGTACTCAAACCAAAAATGTTCCATACCATTTTAGTTGATGGATGCTCATGAGATGGCCTCAAAAGATGTTCGATAAGAAACTAGTAATCAAGCACATGATCTATAATTGATATAAATGAACTAATAATTTACATTGCATAAATAATACTATTCTTAACCCTTAAAATCTACTCAAAATAAATATGATTAATGTTTAGTATTAGATTATCCACCATTTTCCTTTATGGAATGGGTTTGTCATTTCTGTTTGGTACTAGTTTATGATTTTATTGATAATTAATTAATAATCTTTAGGAAAATGTATATGATTGTTATTCCACTATATTATTATATGAAGTCCTTTGATAATTGCTTCATATTATACTATGTTATTGGCACAAGTGAAACTGATAAAGAATACCTTGGGAATAAGATCCCCTTGTGGTGTTATGAAAAAAATGTTAGCAATAGAACTTTGAAAAGTATAGGAACCATCAAAATAGAGTGTTTAATATTTTAGCTTAGAAGAAGTGTCATCAAGTGTCATGATGGGCTCATCAAGAAAATTGACCAAGAGTGGTTTAGTATCAAACATGGGTGCTTCAACAAGATCATCAACAAGAAATTACCCCTTAATATCATTTTGATGCATATAATCAATCTCAAATTAAATTAAGATAATTATCCATTTGGCCATGTGACCTGTTAATGTTGACTTGGAAAGTAGGTACTTAACAAGTTCCACTTTAATAATGATGATGGTCTTATTGTTAAGCATGTAGTGTCATAATTTTTGGGCTATAAACAACATGTATAAACAACCTTTTTAAATTATTTTTTAATTATGTTCATACACGACTAGTGTTTACTCAAGTAACACACTTCTCTTTCTTTTCCCTAGTCATTATGTTGTGCTAGAAGTGACCCCAATGTATGTTCAATTACTGAAATGTGAAGAAGCAATGGATTCCCAGATGTAGGTGGAGCTAGAATAGGTCAATTAAAAATATCTTATTTTAACTATTCAAAACCCTTTTGGTAGTCTACATTCCATGAAAAGGTGGTGCCTTTCTTTAGAATATGATTGAAATTATGGAACCAATATACTAATTGAGATATTAACCACATGATAGATTGAATCTTGAATTTTAATCTACAAAGCTATTTCAAATTTGAAGGTGGATTCATTTTAGTAATGGCCTTAACCTTGGATGGATCGAATTTGATGCCCCTTGGTGAGAATAAGATGCCTAGAAATTTTCCTTAACTAATTCCAAATATGTAATTCCTAGGGCTAAGCCTTAGTTTATATTCATATAGGCATTGAAATATTTTATGCAACACCTCTAGTTGTCCTGATCTGGGATTTTATTTTCCTAGGATATCATAAACATAATCCTCAATAATATCATGCATCATGTCATAAAAAATGATAGCCATTTCATTTTAGTACATGGAATAAACATTCTTTAGGCTAAAAGGCATTACCTGATAACAAAACATTCCCCATGGAGTGGTGAATGTTTTTTTGTGTTGGTACTTAGGTGTGATCCTAATCTAGTTATATCTTGAAAAATTATCCATAAGATAAAACATCTCATACTCAGTTGTGGAATCTATAATCATGTCAATATTAAGTAAAGGAAAATCATCCTTAGGACATGCTTTATTGATGTATGTAAAATCAATACATATGTAGATTCCTTTTGGACTTTTTATGATTGGGATTATGTTGGATATCCACTTTGAATAATCTATAGGATTAATGTATCTTGTATATAAATGGAAATGCAACTTGTCTATAAATCAATCCTAGCTCGAAAAAGATAAATCCTACTGACACTTATGATTGTGGATACATTAAATATTTGGGATCATGACTAAGATGGATATGTTAGACCTAACCAAGGGATATCTTACCATAATAACATCACTTGGGATGGTTATAAAGTCTCTAGTTAAACAACACTAGGCAATGACTCTAGTTAGGTCATATGTTTTCATATTCACTAAGTAAATAACAAGTAAAGTAAAATCTAATTTATTACACACCAAAGATTGTGGCATAAATCGAGGTAATAAAAATAAATAGTAAACATGCATATTATAATGTATTTATCACATTAGCTTCCATAGACCCTTCATTGGCAAACCATTGCATCACTTAATTTCTCTGTATTTTGGTATGTTATAGCTATCTTAGATATAGGTTACCCTTCTTTTTTATTTCCTTACATGCAATGTCTTTATTGTATATTTTATAAAACCATTTTTTATCATTTATTATTATCATTTTTACATATTTATGCCTATTAATATCTATACTTTGAATCATAGGTGTAATCTTTGGATTCATATCGTTCTTTACACTAAGTGTGGAGTAACCTCTTCTAGGTTTGCGATAATTATAGGTCCTTAATTACTATTTCAAGTATATGTAAGCTCTATTTTTATAATTTTTTGGTATCTTACTCTATTGAAATAAGTAATATTGTTATATTTCATCATATCCCATGCATACATCATGGTGAATCCAACATGAATCGTATCCCATCACTAATTAAATTTTACTCAAATTTCCTTTTATTTTTTAGACATGCAATTTTTTTAGATTCATAGATTTTAAAATCCTTTCAAAACATAAATTTCAATTATATATAAAATAATTAATTATCAAAGATTTCAATCTTAATTAAAACTATCTTAGATATAGGTTACATTTGTTCTTAAGTTCCTTGCATGCAATGTTATTATTATATATTTTATACACCCCTTTGTTACCATTTATTATTATCATTGTTACATATTTATGCCTATTAAGATCTATACTTTGAATCATAAGTGTAAGATTTGGATCCATATCTTTCTTTACATTGATTGTGGATTACCCTCTTGTAGGTTTGTGAAAACTATAGGTATGTACTTACTCTTTCAATTATATGTAGGCTCTATTGTTATAAGTTTGTTGTATCATCATTTATTAAAAGAAATAAGATTATTAGATATCATTATATCTCATGTATACATTATGACGAACCCAACATGAATCATATCCCACCACTAATTAAATTTTATACACATTTCACTTTATTTTATAAACATACTTTTTTTTAGATTCACATATTTTGAAATGTCTTCTAAACATAAATTTCTATTCTATAAATAAAAATTAATTACCAAAAATTTGAATCTTAATTTCACTTACACAAATACCACAACACCAAGGGAACCCTTAAAATCCTTACCTTATATCTTGATGATTATGATAATATGAATGAAAATTCTTATCAAAGACTTCCCATTTCTCGTATGGATGAAGCTCCAAAGAACTTCCCATTTTCAACACCTATGTTTCTTCCATATCCATTGTTGATGATAAATATTCATGGCGATAATTTTATAAGCATCATTTATCATATACTCTGCCATGGTCAAAGATCTCTACCACAATATTCCCATTATTATCAACCCTAACTTAAATCAAAGAAGTGGTGATGATGAGTTTTATGTTTTTTACATACCATGTAACTAGTCTTCGATTGAACAACACTTAGTTTGAATGCCTTGTGTAAAAAAAATTATAGGTGATATTAATTCCATAGCTTCCAAAATTATTCAAATGTACCTTATATGCCAAATTTCAATTTGAACCTTCTTTACAACATATAAATTTAAGGTACAACTATATCAACCATGTGAATACAATTAGATATACTTATTAGTCCCAAAGGGAAAGACTATTGCATTCATTTTGCATTATCTAGTTATTAGACCTTATGCTATCATCTAATTAGTTAATTTTAGTTTGTGGTAAAAACTATGTGATTTATTTTCCTAAGTTGCATAATATTTAAGTGGAAAAATAAACTAATATTATTTATAATAAGTTTATTAGCTGCGATGATTTCATGTTATGTGTTGTTTCATTGAAGTAGTTCTGGGATCACCATGTGCATTACAAGGCTAGTTGTCTCAGTGGATGAAGTTAGGTGTCTATCTATCATATCTAAGATGCCCACATTAAGATATCTAGCTATTTTGAGCATTAAATTTGGATGGTTTCTTTTATGCTTAAAAAATGTAACTAACCCTAACCATTTATAGCTCTACTTTTTGCTCGGTAGTGTAGGAAAATTAGATAGAGATCTTAATGTGGGCACTTTAAATATGATAGATAGAAACCTACCTTCATCCACTAAAATAACTGGCCTGATAATGCATATGGTGATCCCAAGACTACCTTGAATCCAATAAAAAAATACATAACATGAAATCATCATCATGTGCACTACCAGGCCAATTGTCTTTGTGGATGAAGGAAGGTGTTTATCTATCATATTTAAGATGCCCACATTAAGATCTCGAACAATTTTGAGCATTAAACTGGGATGGTCTATTTTATACTTGGAAAATGTAACTAACCCTAGCTGTGTATGGATCTACTCTTTGCTCGATAGTATAGGAAAAACATTTGGCTAGTTAGATAAGATTTTTTCCCCTCTAACTACATATAGTTTTACTACATAATTAGGGTTTTATTTCTGAGAATTCAAAAAGTTTCTTGTAAACTGAGTTGGACTTCCATTCGATTCTTAAAATATTCAGGTGTATCTTAGTGCATTTCAAAAAGGTAGCTTTGTGATAATCTATAATTTAGGGCATCACTCTACTATAAATTTTTAGAGGTAAGTGCTACAAATTTCTTCTTAATTTTGAGTTTGTGATTATTTCCTTATTTTTGGGATGGAACCAATGTTGTGAAAAATGTAACAATAATACTAACCCTATATGGATTTGTTCTTTGATGGATGTATCTTTCCTTGTGATGGCTTTTATTCAACATACCACTATCTTTGCTTTCATTTTTGCTTTTGAGGAAATGGTATTGGAGACTACATGGCCAACATTTTATGGCATTTTATGTTTTTTTAATGTCTATTTTAGAGTTTGTATGTGGGCAGGACATATAGAGTTTACAATAAGGTGCCACAACTAAGATGATGAGTGAAGATGAGATTTAACCCAGAGACTCAAGTCTCCTGATACCAGATATAGAGGCTTGCCACCATATACCAGATACTGAGGCTCACCTATTTATGTCTCTCCATATGAATATATATATTTTTGTGGGTTATTTTTCTCTAGTCTCATGGCATGGTGAAGATATTACCCCAAATATTTTTAATGACCACCATCTTTGTAGAAAAGATAACGAACATATACTGCTTTCTGATTCCATTGCGTTCTTACTTGAATTGATATATTTTTGATTTTATGATGTTATTTAAATATATTTACAAGTTCATGTGCATATATTTGAATATCTAAGATTATCTTTTTGTTCAATCTATTAGGAAACGTAAATAAATATAGAACGTGTATTCGGTGTTGTGCTTATAGGCGATGTTATCTTGCCTCTGTTTTTTTTCCTTGGCTATTGTCAATAATTTCTTGTTTTGTTTTTTATTTCACATTTCATATAAACTATATAAATTTGGGCCATTTAAGGGTATGTGACGTCAATTTATCATATTATTCTTTCCTATTTCTTATTTATTGTAACATATATTATAGGTATGTCCTTCAATGATCTATGATTTGTGTATTTTGAAGTCTACTTCAAGACTAGAACAATAGGGCTCATCTTCTATGAAAGGTGTGTCACTTTGAAACTCTGTATAAACATTTTATTAAGATAGCTTTGAAATCTTTATTTCATTATACACCCAAGTTGTATTTCCTCACTTGATCATGTAGACATGAGCCATGTACAAACATAATAAGATATAGTAGTAGCAAGACATAATAAGAGTGGTCTTGTTCAAGTTATGGAATCTCAACTTTAAAGAGTTATCACTAGTGAACCTCATGGTGAAGACGTGATAGTAATTAAAAATTTTGAAAATACACTTTGACAGCACTTTTGATTTTACATTCATAGATTGGAGGGCTTATTATTTATGAAAATACACTATGGTTGGATATTGTTCCTAAACCTCTTGATACAACAATGTCTAAGATTGTGAGACAACAAAAAAATTTCAATGATGGATTCACATTTCTAAATTTTATGTATTTGAATGAACAATGATATGTCTAATTTTTCCCATTTTTAGGGAGCCAAAAATAAAAAAACCTTTGCTACATTGATGAAGAAGGCTTCCTTTTTGTTGTTGATAGATTAAAGGAACAAATCAAATATAAAGGATATCATGGAATTTTTCATAAATTTGCTAAGTCTAACTCATGGCACAAAGCCTATCCATTATAGAATAGTAGTTGCCTACCTTGTTCAAATACCATGTTATTAACTTGCATACTTCAACTGGCCACTGTTTCTCTAAGCCTATAGTAATATATTGGGAGGTATCCCGATAAGGAATTAATGCCATTTATTGTCAGGAAATTTTTAATAATAAATTTGATTCAAGATAACCTCTGTGCCCCTATTGATGATAATGTACATTTGTCTCTTTTTTTAGTTTTAATTTATTAAAGGAACAGATTAAATGAATTTTGTTGATTGTAGTTATCTATGTTTTACACATTAAAGTAATTGAAATTATTGTTCACGCTACACTACCCTTTTCATATCAAATAAGATCTCTTGATCATGATTACATATGAACATGCATGACTTTATCTATGACTAAGACCTTAAGAAATTTATTGAAGAAGGCATATTATCTAGACCGGACATAGCCTTTTTGAGAGAAGATACCCAAAATAAATTAAAAAATCCACATTCTTGGTTTTCTAAGCTAGTTGTACTCATATAGTTCCATTAACATATTGTTATCATGTATGAAAATTTATATAAATTCCTTATTTATACATGGCCCTATCCCTACAATATTTTAATGATTATATTTATTGTATGTCTAGAAGAATTCCACCTCATACACTAAATCTACTTAGGAAGTCAAATTTTAGACTTCCTTTAAATCCTAAGACTCCAATTATCATGATAAGACCTAGAATAGGCATTACACCATTCAATGGTTTGGTCCAAAAAAGAGCTACTTTTAAAATCTTAGGATTATAGCTTAGGACATCTGTCCTCTACTTTGGATGTAGGCACGTCAGTAGTGGCATGATAGTTTGCCCATGCATTGTTGAACATCATTTAAAATCAGATAAATCTTCATTATTACGAATGGATAAACACAAAAGGCTAAAAAAGTTTAATGCATGTAAGATCAATGAACATCCAGCCTTGTTCTTTGATATAGATAGTGATTTGTATGAATGACAGGAGTCTTTGGAGACTAGTGAAGCATGGATGGAATGGACTAAGTAGAAGACTCCGTAGCCATAGCTGAAGGGAAAATTCATGAAGGAGTTTGTCCCTCAAAAAACATCTCTATACTAGAAGGAAGAAACAAGCTAGAATCTTCCCACAAGATTGACAAAGAAATTAATAGTTATCAAATTTGCAAACACATAACAATTATCAAGTTTTGAAACATACAATTATACCATACTAGTTATTCGAAATAATGTTTTCAAATTTGAGCTAAACTAACATAAAAGAACTTGGCACTTTGTGTCCCTTGTTTAGATATACTTTTTAATGGCCATAGTGGTAAGTTGAGGTGTCATGTTTGTTGCGTAAGGTCTGAGTGATGAACATAAATTGTTCGAAGATATCAATTAATGGATACTTTAAGAATACAGATAGAGATAGGAAGAAAATGGAAGAATGACGCCAATATATCCATCATGTATCACATGCAATTTAACTTTTGCACCTAATCTGACACACCATACCTGACACAATTACAATAGGGCTCATGTTATTGCCTTTATAGCAATCTTCCAGTTATCCCTGAAACTCATCTTCAAATAATTTTAATCATTTGATCAATATTTTTATCTTTAATAATGGTTCTAGAGAAACCCAAAAGTGAAAAAATTTAAATTCTAATCTTTTTTTAAAAGAATCGAGAAAAAAACATAAAATATAGTTTTTGATAATTTAATTTTTAATTTTTGTGGGATGTGTATTCCGGTATTTTTTAAGTTATTTCAAGATAATTTTTATAAAAAAATATTGAATTTATTATTTTTTAACGATTTTTGAATTAAAATGTTATTAATTTAATTATTTATATAAATTATTTTAAATTGAATAATAATAATAATAATAATAATAATAATAATAATAATAATAATAATAATAATAATAATAATAATTTTTTAATAACTATGATAATTATGTTAATAAGTATTTTATAATAATAACAAGGGATGGGATATAATAATATAAATATGTTAATAATTATGATGATCTTAAATTTGACATTTATTTAATTATTTTATAATAATATCAATATTGAATTTGACATATCTTTAATTATTATATAGTGATTTCAATTTTAAATCAATGTTCATTTAATTATTATATGGTTTATTCAATTTAAATTTTACATTTAATTGAATGTAATTTAGATTTTTTTTTCCCTTCCTAATCTTAAAGAAATAAATTTTAAAAAATAATATCTTAAACTCATTTTAAAGTTTAGTTATTTGTGTGTTCAATTTTTGTTTAAAGAAAAAAATAATAAATTAACACAAAATAAAATTATTAATTAATATAATATAAAAAAATAAAACAAAGATTAATGTATTAGTGTGAAAACATGATCAAGGCATGGCTATAAAAGAAAATATCGCGCCTGTTTAAAAAAGCGTAGATAATAAATGATAAAACCGACCCATATAAAATAAAATATTACGTACTAATAAATAAAAGCGTGGATAAGAATATAAATGGTATTACTGAAATCTCAGACGAAAATATTACAGATCTGACAGTTCACATATAAAACAAAACAGACAAAATAATGTTCGAATGAGAGCTGCGAAGGAAATCAAATGAGACAAACTGTTGCACAACTTAGTAAAACTGCGCGGGACGCTGAGATGAAAGGTGGATCGTCATTCAACGGCCTTCAAGCTTTTGCAGACTATTTGGATGTCATTGTGTTTGATTATGTGGAACCGGGCTTGTACAAACAAGACCGGTTCCACATATTCAAAGACATTGACATATAATACAGATGCAGCCCATCCTCTGCCATTGCCGAGAAATAACTCTTAAGATAAACTGGTCGAGAGTGGTAGCTGCAATTTGGACAAAGACTGGCAGTTGAGATTTGAATGGAGTTTGTTAAATTATAATTTCCTTTGTATCTCTAATCAAATGAAATGGTGGAGAGTTGGTAGTTTTAATTTGGCTTAAGATTGGCAGTTGAGATTTAAATGGAAGGTTGTTATATTATAATTTCGTTTGCATCTCTAATAAAATGAAATGGTTAAGAGTGATAGTATCAATTTGGATCAAGATTGATAGTTGAGATTTGAATGAAA
This sequence comes from Torreya grandis, assembly GCA_037957365.1. Taxonomy (NCBI): domain Eukaryota; kingdom Viridiplantae; phylum Streptophyta; class Pinopsida; order Cupressales; family Taxaceae; genus Torreya; species Torreya grandis. Next base: position 1,484,571 of record JARHVA010002951.1, read on the forward strand.
GATTGTCATATTATAATTTTGTCTGTATCTCTAATAAAAGGAAATGGTCGAGAGTGGTAGATTCAATTTAGACTCAAATTAACAGTTGAAATTTAAATGGAAAGTTGCCACATTATAACTTCGTCTATATTTCTAATAAAATGAAATAGTAAAAAGTTGTAGTTTCAATTTGAACCAAAATTGATAATTGAAATTTGAATGGAAAATTGCCACATTATAATTTCATCTCTATCTCTAATAAAATGAAATGATAATAAATGGTAATTTTAATTTGGACGAAGATTGACAATTGAAATTTGAATGAAAAGTTACCAATTATCTATGGTTTTCACTCTTCTACCTTAATCATAAAGAAAGTATCATAAGAATTATGTGGACTGAAATCAAGATTATATATTTCCTCCGGGAAAATTTGGCTCTACATATCATCGTGATTATTTATTTGGTTGTCACACATTCAAGTTATAAGATGGTTATAAATTTGGGCCTACTATTAAAAAAAATCTTTAGTATATATAAAAATTACATAAAAACAATTATAATTATATTATAATTTCAAGTTACCTATTTAACTATGTTGTAAATTCTAATATTTTCATAGATTCTATTTATTTTAATTGAATATGAATTATATAGGAAATAATTATAACTAAATTTATAATTTTAACATAATTACTAAATCATATTATAAATTTAAATATTTTATTTTATTATATTTATTTTATTATTTATATATGTATATATTTTGATATATAAGGATTAGAAAAAGATACTCCATTAACAAAAGGTGACTTGCTTCTAGAGCTTTGCATCTACCCCTAACTTTTAACATGTCACAGGGTGCTTGACAAAAATTGAACTAAAGAGTTAGACGATCAAAATCATTGATCCTATCCACTGAAACTAACTCTTGAGAGTTATTAGTTTAATATATTAATATTATAGATAAAAAGCTAATATTTACATTAAGAATTTTTTTCTAAATTTTTTATAATATTTAGTGTGGCAAAACGTATTTGAGTTAAATATAATTACATTATTACAATTTAATAAAATTGTACAATATATTGAGATGATTTTAAATTACTTATTTTAAAATAAATTTAAAATATAGAAATATAATTTCTTTATTTTGTAATTACTAAATATCTATGTTTAAAATGTAAACCTTTTAATAGTATATATTTTTATAATTTTTAAATAAATTAAGACCGAAAAAATAATTGTATATTATGAATAAATTAAAACTTAATTAAGATAAATATATTAAAATTAATATTTTAATTTAATTAAATAATTATATATATATATATATATATATATATATATATATATATATATAAACTGATAGTTTTAAAATTGAAAAATGCCTAAAACATTATGATTAAAACGTTAACTAGGTAAAATGTCATATTTTATTCTAGATTTATTTTGACAACTTTCTTCCCTTATTTAAATTGTCAAGAAATATGATTAAATTTTTTGTACCTTTACTTAAATCGTTACGGAGATAGAATTATTGTTCTTATTCTAATTAATATATTAATTTGAAACTTTAAGAAAAATTACATATATAATTATAATTGATTTATCTTGATTTTTTTCAAGGGTTTCAGCATTATATAATATTGAAAATAATATATCAATAATTTGATAATAATTCACTACTTAGATAAATTAGTAATGGGAAATGTATCTATAATATAAACTTCAATACTTACAATATATATTATAATGAATAAAAAAATATTTTTCTTATTAACAAATGTCTACATATTTATGAATGACTTAAATTTAAATTAAATATTTATTGACATACAAACCAAATTCAATTGATTGCAAAGGGAAGAGATACATAATAAAAGTCAAGTAAGTAGAAAAGTAAAAAGGCCCATCCCATTAAGTGAGTTACAATCCAATGATGAGAATGATGGTGTAAAAGCTGCTGTCTAATCATTCACCAAAGTACAAATCTTAGGAGATACAAAAAAAGGATAAGGCTAAGATTATGCCCTAGGTGAATTTAATGGAATAGATACCCCTCAATCGTCGACACCTAAACCAAAGAAGTATTTTGTACACCTAATCTGTATAAAAACAAGGTTTCAATAAATAAATAAAAGGCCCACTCTAACTAAAACCAAAAAATTTCTTGCAAGATATATCTAAAATGTAACTGATTTCTCAAAAAAATAGAGCATAACAATGAAAATTCTAAGGATGAAGAAGACAAAAACCATTCCTTCACCACGTCTAAAAAAATTAGGAAGACTATTAAAAGTCAATAAATATGTTACTAACATTTAATTTAAAATGTTAATTAATAAATACGTAAAATACTTTGAAAATATATTAAAGAAAAAATTAAATGTTATTTTAAAATGAAAATTTATTGCTCCCAAAAAATTATTCTGTGTTTTAATTTATTATAAATTTTACTCAAAGTATATATCATTTGCCAATTAAAACATATTTTTTTGGGTATATTAAAATATTTAAAACTTCTCAATAATTAATTTACACATTAATTAATAATTTAAAAATTAATTTATTTATTTATCGTTTAATTAATTTAAAGTTGTGAGATGCTATTAGTCATGCACTGAAAAAAAACTCTCGCGAGAATACTTGGCACCGGGTTTTTATAAACCATCTACAGTCCTTGACCACTTGTAATTAATCTTGAAAATGAATATTCACATTTTGGAACATGTTTTGGGCTCGTTGCTTGGGTGCAGGTCTCTCATTACAACAGCCATAGTAAGATGGGTGATTTTTACGTAATTATTAAAAAAATGATAATCGTCAATTGTGGCTAAAAATACAAGTCATCGCTCAGGTCAGATGAATAATAAATCATCTAAATAAAAGAATTCGTCCGTATCATAATTCTGAAGAAAATGACAAAGACGTGAAATTTGTGACATATATGTGTTGGTTAGTCGAAAAGTAGTACACTAAAGGAAAAATGTGATTTTTAGGAATACAGCTAAACCATGGGACTGCTAAGTCATTCACAAATTTTCATGGGAAATAGACAAGGGCACACACAGTTTTGGTACGGTGATAATAAAACTTTTAGATGATCATTCTTTTGTGCAGTAAAAGTTTAGACAATAAAAATTGTGATGTTTTTTAATGTTTAAATGTCTTTTTACACAAGCTGGATTACTAGTGTTTGAATACGCATCAAATAGAAATTTGAATGACAAACTTTCATATAAGCACCAAATTACCTGTCTATTCGATTTTACCTCACTATGTAAATATATATAAATACTAAAGGAAGCTTGATAGTAATTTTATTTATTATTTTTTGCTTTTTGCATACTGTTAATGTTCTAAAGCACCATTGACAGAAATATCAATGTTAGATTCTATAATATTTTGAGATCAAGGCTTCATTATGACGCCCTTCGGTTATGGTGCACTACGAATCATTCTTGGTTCAGTACGATAAAAATGAAAGAGCAACTAAGAAAAATGATTTTAGTTTTATATTTATATACCTTTCCTTTTCCCGCATATGCTGTTGAATATTGGTAATAGTGAGCATTGGAATTCAGTTTTACAAAGAAACTGGCTGTGATATTGATTTCTATGGTAAAGTTGTATTTTCTTATGTGTTTTTTTGTCTTCTTTGCATATCGCTTCTGCGAGACTTTCTATAGATCTTGTACATTAATTGTACTCTACACTTCACCTTGTAGGCAGGCTAGCATTATATAAAAGCTTCCCTATGCTCAAATACAACTGTTGTTGCAAGAGATGAGATGAATGGCACCTAAAATAGGTCAAAAGTTTGTCTTGAATGTCTACAATGAGGTACTCCCTCTACCCTTCCCTCTCCACCAAAGGTATGTATTTTTAGTGATGCTATTGAAAATGGACCTAAATGTTATGAGTACTTAATGCTTATTGCCTACTTTGTTCGCTAGGTCCCCTCAGAGGAGTCTCTCCAAAATTGGTTTTACCACCACTAGAAGCCTATGAGCATCCATGTGGTCGGTGCCGAAAACCTCACTACAAGTTTTTCCTTTTTTACTTATAAAGAGACATATGAAGTCCAAACCCTCCTTGCCAAATCAAGTTGCTGGTTTGTGAAAAACATGCTCTTGATTTTATCCAACTCAATTTGAGATTTGAAAGCTATATCACAAGCCTATATGAGAGTCCTCATCTAGGTTGAGCTTCTCAACCGGTCAGCATAACTTTGGTCCTCAGTAGATCAAATCCTTCTGCACATTGGGCACATTATCTCCTAGGAACAACCCAAGTGGTTCTCCTCCTGTGCAAAGAAATATGTTTGAATTGAGGTGAACCTTTCCAAAGACTTGAAGGAGTTTATTGATATCCATCTTGGTAATGCCCAATAAGCCCAAGGAGATGAGTGATATCAGGCATCTGACCATCGTATAAAATATTGTCTCTTAATGAAAAGTTCAAATGCTTTCTCAACCCCTCTACAACTGAGAAGCCCAAGGTGGCATAAAATAGATACAGTTGGACCATATTCTACTCGAAAAAACTTCAGCCAAGGTCAAAACCCTCCTATCTAATAGCTTCTTCTCCAATAATCAAGACTCCTCAAGAGATATGCACCTCGCCTCTGCCTCTTGCTATGCTCCCCTAGGCCCAATAGAGCCTATTTTTTAACAGTTATGATGATTTTACATTGCATCCAACTAAGATATCCTTAGATAATAGCTCTTTTTGTTAGCGATCATGTATCCCACCCTATGGTGGTGGACACTCTCCCCAAGGTGAGCATAGGGCCGAACGCCACTCCATAATATCCAGAGTTTCTTCTCTCCAAGACTAGTATAATAGTTTTGTAGTGTTAGCTAATATTCAAGATGAATATAGGGAGTTCAACATGGATGATATTTCGTAATGAACTTGATATCATGTAATGTTTGATGTCTTACATAGTCTTCACAAAAATACTATGTGCATGTTGCCTATAAATGAAAACAATCTCTAGATTTTGTTTGTCTGTAGGAAGTTAAGGTTTTAGGTTTTCTTCTGGATACTTTTATGCATTTTATTTGACATGATGCTAGCCAATTGTCTAGTCCACATGAAGAAGGATGTGGTACTGCCAACATATTAGTTTTTCCTACGTTTTTCCCTTTCATTATTTCCATGAGGGAGGACCCATCATACCAGGTTGTTTGGCTGATTTTGGATTTTGAATGCCATTATTTACGCATCCTTAACACTTACACCCTTAATGATTATCCTTAAAAATCTTTGCTTTAGTGATTATTAACTTACAACCTGCCCACTACCACATGATTAATGTGCATGGAATTTAATATGATTGAGTATTCCAAGCACAAAATTGGTACTTTCCTATAAGGAGAACGTGAATCATGGAATTATTTTAATAATAAATGGGGTGTTTTCAACCCACTACTCTAGCATCACTCAATTAATACAATGCCTTGGATTACATGGTCAACTATCATGCCAGGGATTATCACATGGTCAAAAATTTTAACCATTATATGATGTCTAAGCAAATATATTTTTTATTTTCTAACACTAATGACCATCCTATCATTGTCCTCTCTAATTTGGTTCTCTCATATCATACTATATTTCATACAAAGTTGAATGGGTGAAAAGGTTATACAAGGTTCCATGTAATCAATTAATATTTAATACTTATCTTCCATGACATGTTTGTACCATTCGTTTGATTGCCAAAATTTATAACTTACTCCCCTGAGTTCCTCACATTGCTAGCTAGATTGAGTGGTGGAATGAGGCCACTCTATGCACCAATTTCTCCCTTTGCGACTATGGGAAGCAAGTTGCACATGTTATGAAGTGTAGTGATGAGGGTATGGTCAAGGAATTATGTAGGGTCTCCTCATAATCTTGTTTCCTCCCTCAAACACAACATTAAGGTGGTAGATAGACATGTTGTTAGATGGGCATAATCACATGCCCAACTAGATTGTCTCAAGGTTGGAGATAAACCATCAAAATAATTCTTCAATCCCCTTAGGGAAAAACAGTCTCATGATCATATCAAGGCCAACAAGTTGGCTCAAATCAAACTCACCTCCCTCCCAAAGATGCCCTCAGATTTCATGAAAGACTACCAACTAGTGTTCAAAGTGTAGGAGATTAATGAACAAAGCCATTGAGCTCTACAAGCATGCCTCGACATTATTTTTCATAAAGTTAAAACATCTAACTAAAAAATTTATAAATCACTCTTGAACATATAGGATATCATAGAGGCTATTTAATACATGAGAAACAATAAGGATTCAGGCCTTGATGGTTTCCCATGTGAATTTTATAAGGCTACTTGGGTGTTTTTAGGGCCTTACTTGCTTCATTTTAATAGAGAATCCTTACAAAACCATTATTTTATAGCTTTAAATAATCAAAACAATATTAGGTTTATACACAAAATAGGTAATCCATATCTAGTTACTAGGTGGTAACCTATCACTTTGTTGATTGTCTCCTAAAACATTATCACTAAATCTCTTGCCAATGAGCTTTGTTTTATTCTTCATGTAATTTTTAGACATGAATAAAGTGGGTTTATTAGAGCAAGGTATATTCTTGATAATATCATTATAGTCTGGGAAGGTATGTAATGGCATAGACTTTCTCATTAGCTGACCATTTTTGTCAATCTTGACTTTGAAAAATCCTAAGAATGTATATAATGGCCTTTTATAATTCATATGTTAAAGGTTCTAGGTTTTGGCCAGTGTTTTGTTTCAAAAGTTCAACTTTAATTTCATATGAATTGGCCTCTCTGACCATTGATGGATCTATGTCTGATGGCATTTTCATGAAACACCGCATCAAGAAAGGTTTCTCTCTTGCTCTAATGTTATATGTTATCTCCACAAGCATTATGATATCTTCTTTCCTCTAAGGATAAGAGGGGATTAGTATTGGGTATCTCTTTACCTGAACACTCTTCCCATCTCATCGATGGCCATTTTGTAGATGACACTTTCCTCACACTATGAAATGTCTTTATACTTTTTATTTGGCCTTTAGATCTAGTTTACAATGGAAAAAGATTTGGTGTTTTAGACTAAGTCTTATTCCGATGCCTGATTGGCTCCTCAATTTAAATTGGAAGTGGATTTCCCATGGAGAAGAGTTCAAATTTCTTGGCATTCCTTTTGCCTTTGTCTACTCTCCAACTAAGATGAGGCAGTATGTCATCAAAAGAGTGGAGAATAAATTTGAATATTGGATTACCAAGCCATTATATTTAGAATGGATATTCCAAATTTTCACCACAATTATGGCTACCACCCATGTCTATTTTTCTTCCCTTCATATTTTTTCAAATGCATCTTATGACAGATTAGCTAAAATTATCAAGGATTTTATTTGCTCAAATTGTAAACATTCAAATGGATTCCATCATGTAGCATAGAATATTTTGTTCCTTACTCGAGATAAAGGAGGCATGTGAATTGTTTCCCTTTATAGATAGAGTGCATACTTATGTGCCAAATAAGTTGTGGACACTATTATAGGTAATGAGGCCTACAAAATCTTGTTAAGGCTATGTATCTCCTTAGGGATCCCTATGCTAGACCTAGTTTAAAGAATATAGCATTCCATTCCCTCCTCATAACTATGGCTCCTATTAAAATTTAAGGCTCTTTTGTTGCTAAAAGCACATGGAAAGCTTTTGAATATGTTAAATGGATTGGGGATGCTTTTCACAAGTCTATATTTCAAGGATCATATAATCTGGTGGTATTCTGTTATGATAGGCACTAATTTTTTTGGGTGGAATAGATGGGAATTAAAGCCCTCAGACTATTTGGAGAAGGTATTTACCGTTTAGGGTTTGGTATCTATCAGGGATTGGATTTCTTGTCTTTATTTTAAAGTTAAATTTCAACTAAAGAATGATGACTTACCTTCTATCCTTCACATCCAAGATATTGTTATTGATGTTAGGATTCATGAATTTGGATAGCAACCACTTCAGACATGGTATAAGGACTGGTAGTGGAATTGTGACACCCATTCTAAAAATTATAATCCAGGCCTTTTGTTCTAAGTCATAAGTACCCTTTCTCATGTTTTCTATAAGATCAATAGGCATTGGGAGATTAAATTCTTTGCCATAACATTAATTATAATAAAAAAATAAAAATGTAATTTCAAGGTGGAACCTAAAATTTTCTACATACTTTGTTGTCTTGTTTATCGATGTCTCCCACTAAGGGGGTGGCTCTCTCACATGAGCATTGCTTCACCCATATGCCCTCCCTACCAGTAGATTGAGTCATTCAACCAATTATTTTTGTTATTCCCTTGGGATTAACCCACTTTGAATTATATTCATAGTCTAGTCTTGCCTTATCACACTCAACCTTTTTCTTAGCAACATGTTCATCTGGGGGACACGACCAACTAGCCGTCTTCAATTTATATTTTGTGAATATTTTCAAAGCTAATATTATTTTCCACTTATGGAAAGATATAAATAATGCTATATTTTAAAATGATGAATGTTATAGTAACTTTTCTATTAACAACAAGGTATCTATTATTTCATTATCATGCATGCAAATTCAAGCCCTCACATACAAGGTTGTGATATAAATCTTACACCTCTAAGAATTTTTAGACCACTAGGGTAGTTCCCCCTACACTATGAGTCAATTTCCTCTTGATGGATCACCCTTGGGGTTGCCACTACCACCTCCCAAGAAGCATATACGTCACTCATGCATTTAGGGCATTCTTGTCATTGATTTTGTATGAGGGGATGGGGTTTCCAACCACCACATAGTAAAATTGACATAACTCCCTATCGCATATTCTCTATTACTAACACAATTATTTAATCATAGCCTACTAATGGTTAGACTATTAAAATGGCCTTGGAATCCATAGAGGGTTGGGTGGCCCTTAATCCTCCTACTATGGATCCTTTCACATGGGTGTATCTACCACACAATGATGACCCTCTACTTCCTACCTAGGGTGTTGTAAAGTGAGCTTAATTATTGTGTTGTGGTTTGGTATCAAGTTCACATGATATCTAGATTTTTGTTTCCTTCTTTTTTCCTGTGTTGATCTAGGTTTTTTCCTATGGAGAGGAGTTTGAGCCTTGAATACCAATTGGATACATCGATATATAAAATTATTTTATTATCTTTTTTATTAAGGTTAAAGGGTTTTTTTATACTAGGGAACCTAGAAGATAATCCAACAAGACATGACTAAACAGTGCCCGTAAACCACATAAAATAGAAAATATAGCAAGGCAAACCTAAGGACTAAAATCAGCCAAAAAGTAGTAAAAAACAACCAACTGAAGGATTTAAAGGAACATACCCTCAAACCTAAAAATGAAACAAATACTAGTGTCCATCAAGATACATAATACAAAGACTACTCTAACAAAACTAAATTGCAGAGAGTCTATCTTTTTTAGTTTTCTATATGAGATCTGAGAGACATAATTAATGAATTTGGTTCTTTTTTGCCTCTTCCTTTCTTCCCTTTCACTAGCTTCCAATGATTTCCTTCCTATGTATTTTGAAATATGGGTATGCATAACTCTAAAGAAGCCTCTAGAAAATGATTCATTGGCACTTCTATTAATCCTTTCCCTGAAAGTAGGGTAAGAACTCTTGTGGATTTGACACTTTTCTCAATTTGAGATTTAGAATCCATCACTTAACTTCACTCAATCTTTTGTAATTATAAATTTGGTGCCACTTTCCCAACTAGATCATGGCCTTTGACTCCGCATCCTTGATCAAATGTTCAATCAATATTTAAGGAATAATTTTCAATTCATCTTCCCCTAAATCTATATTTCCTTCCATTGTCAAATGCTTTAACTCTACATCTAACCACCCGTTATTAACTATCTTATGTTTTATACTAGGGTAATCATTTATAATATGTCCCATGAGGAAACATCTGTGACATCTAAATGTGAGTCCTTCATAATCTATCAGTTGATCCAATGTTTGGTTCCTCATAACCAACTTCACCTAAGGTAGGATTTTTTTGGAAAGATCAACATAAGAAAGAAATCTGGCATAGGTGGAATGACCTTGTTTAATATTCAAATAATCCAAACACCAAAAAATTACAATAACATCTTCAATTTATTTTAAGATCCCCACATTCTAGAATGTTAGGGGAAGACTTAGAAAATGGATCTAGATTGGTTTTATATTAAAAAGTTTGGTATGGGGATTAAAATTGGAATACTAGGGTTTGGACTTCAACAAAAAATTCTCCTAGTCCCATGAATGTGCGAAAATAAGATCCTTCTTAGTTACAGAATCAAAAATAACAATAAAAATACCTTTTGCATATGGGTGAATGGTAATTTTGGCATCTATAAGAGGTTGCCAAATATTTGTAATCCAAGCATGAAGATCTCAAAAAGAAGGTCATAAACCCTCAAATTTAAAAATCATTTTGAACTTATATAAATGTTCTTCCATACCCATAGTTTCTCCAAGAGATCTATTTTCAAAATGAATAACATGATTTATAGTTGTTACGCATAAATATTTAACCCTTACCTTTCTTGAGGCTGCATCAACATATGAGGTACATTGCTAAAACACCTTCAATATAATGGTATCACTCCCAGGTAAAGACCTTGATGTAACTACTTGAAACACTTTGCTAGCTAGTAGATCTAAAATTCTTACACTAGATCACAATAAGTCAATAGTAGATGCCACTACAAATATAGGTATCCCTATTATATTATTTAGAGATGCCACCATTATAGACATAAATTTAATCTTGTGTGCAGCTACTGCCACACCAAAACCATATTTTGATATTCATTAGGTAGAGGCTCCTTTTCCCACACACCTTGTTGATCCCTTCGGTCTACTTATTCATTATTGGAACTACCATCACAGGTTCTCATTGGCATCGTATTATGTAGGGCATCACTATGAAACCCTAAAAACACCACTTCCATCAATTTGTATTATTATTATTTTGTATAATAAATGATATCAAGAAGTATTCTAATAATTATATTGATAATACTTATTTTACCATAGATGCCTTCTAGTAACAATATTGAAACATTTTCATTTTTTTGTATTCAAAAAACTTACATCTGTGAGCTTAAACAACTTAGTGATATGTTTCAATAATGTTTTTTTAACAAATATGTTTTAATACTATTTCGATAGTGAATTTCATATTACAAACTATTAATACAATCTTAACTCTAAAGTTTTGTAACCAATAGTATAATTATTCAAGATCTTAAAATAGCCACTTAACAAAATCAAATAACAATGCTATATTCCATATTTCAACTTGTACTTCACAACATTTGATATGCTGAAATTTAATTCAAAGTACCACCAAATCCATAGGAACATAAAAGGTATGCTATGCTTAATCACTAATCTTATATTTCATATTTATAATATTTCTAAATTTTCTCATAAATTTCCATAAAAAAGTTGTTTTATTTCCATCAATAATTTCATTTTTTTGGGACAAAACTAATAGTGTGTATAATATTTGGTTTCAATAATTCATATTTTGGTGCATTTGCTAACATGATTACTATTTTTTAGGATTTTATAGTAAACTAAAGGCCTTATTTAGAACAATACGATGACATCCAGGAAAATATAAATAAACAATATCTAGATTTTTTAGTTCCTTAATAAATTATACTCTTAATAATCATTACTAAGAATTTGATTTCTATTCTTATAAGGAATTTTCTAAATTACAATAGAAATCATGTTTACGTGCATGAATAATCCCTAACAAAAATGTAAACAAGTTAATAATATATACACATGATTTTTTTCACTTTATCACTTTTGTGATGGTTTATATTGTATTGGCTCATTGGTGCATCAATATTCCTGAGTGCATGTCCTAAGGAGGGAACTTAGAATGGGGTGGGATTGGACCATAGTATTTATAATAAATGCTATGATAATATTTTTTCATAGTTTCATTTGGGTCATTATAACCTTATATGAACCTCTTTCTGTCTTACATCTTCATCTTGTTTTCCCCCCTTTTTATAGAACACTCAAATAAAAATTGAATGACAAATCACCATATAAACACTAACTTACTTGTCTATTCAATTTTAACTCATCACACAATAAAATATATATGAAAGGTAACTTAACAGTAATTTTATTTTATTTTTATTTTTACATACAAATCATATTATAAAACACCATTGATAGAAAGTAAATTCTATAATGTATAATATTTTGGGATTTAGGCTTCATTATGACACCCTTGGGTTATGGTGCACTAGGAATAATTCCTGGTTTCATAAAATAAAAGTGTAATGGAAATTAAGATACATGATTTTAATTTCATATTTATATTCTTTTTATTTTATGAGATACATGATATTGAATATTGATAATAAGGATAATTGGAATTGAATTGGACAAAGAAATAGGCTTTAGTTGGGTTTTCATGTTCAACGTGCCTTTCTTCGTGTACCTTATTGCCTTCCTTGCATATCACGTCTGTGTGAACTTTTAGGGATAATGTCCATTAATTTAACTTAGCACTTGACCATGTGGGTAGGATAACCCTATATAATTACTTCACTACTCTCAATTACATCTATTGTTGTAGGAGATGAGAGAAATTGTGCCAAAAGTGGCTCAAAAGTTTGTCATGAAGGTCTACAATGAGGTATTCCCTCTACCCTTACCTCTCAGCCAAAGGTATGTATTTTTGGTGATTATATTGAAATTACATGTAAATGGTATGAAAATTGATCACTTATTATCTAATTTTTTTGTTTGGTTACCTTGAAGGAGTCTCTCTAGAATTAGTTTCACCACCATTGTGACCCTCCTGACATCCATGTGGTGAACATTAAAAACCTCACCAAAGCGTGTTTCCTTTTCAATTTTAAAGAGCAATATAAAGTCCAAACACTCCTTCATAAAATGAGTTAATAGTTTCATAAAATATGTTATTGATTTTATCCAACTAGAGCTAAGAATTCAAAGCCATAAACCAAGCCTGACTAAGAGTCCCCATCTAGGTTAAGATTCTTGGCCTATCTGAGCACCTTTGGTCCTTCATAGATCAAATATTCTTTCCCATTTGGCAAATTGTTTTTTAGGATAAACCCATGTGGTTATCCTCCCAACCCAATAAATGGATTTTCATCGAGGTAGACCTATCCAAAGACCTGAAGGAGTTTATTAATATCCATTTTGTTGATTCCCATTTGGTACCAAAAGTGGTATACTTTAACCTACCTAACACTTTCTTCCAATGTCAGGCATCTGACCATTATATTAGTTATTGTCCCCTTATGTGATGTTCAAATTCTTGTTTAACTTATATAAAATCCAAGAAACCTAAGGTGGTTTAAAATAGGGATGATTGGACTATGTTTAATTATAAGAAACCTCAAATAGCATCTAAATTGTCCTCTCTATCAACTTCTTATCTAGTAATCAAGCCTTCTCAAGAGATAACCACCTCACCTCCCCTTGTTTTTATACTCTTCAAGATATAACAATGGTTAGTTTTTAATATTTATTATGATTATAAGTTTCCTTACATTGGGATATCCTTAAACAATTTCTCTTTCTCTTGGTAATCATGTAGCCCACCGCATGGTGGTGGATACTCTCCCTGAGGCAAGCATGGGGATAAATACCACTCCACCATGTTGGGAGGTTCTTCTCACCTAGACCAATGTAATAATTTTAAAAAGTTTATTTTTTGGATGGATAAGTAGAGTTCCACATGGATGATATTTCTCAATTAATTTATTATCATGGACTATTAAAGGTCTTACATAGTCTTCCATAAAATAATTTATGCAAACTACCTATCAATGAATACGTTCTCTATTTTTGATTTGTTTGCATGAAGTTAAATTTACAAGTTTTCTTTTGTAAACTTCTCTACATTGTATTTGACATGAAATCATCTAATTTTACACTATGCATGAGGATGGATGTGGTAATTCTATCACATTGATATTGCTTATGATTTACACCTTCATTACTTCCATGGGGGAGGACATATCACATAAATATATTTGGCTCCTCTTGGATATTGAAGGTCATTCATTAGGCATCCTCAACATTTACGTCCTTAATGATGGTCATGAAAGTTTTCTAATTTGGTGATCCTTAATTGACAACCTCCCCACTATAATGTGGTTTGTGTGAAAGGAATTTAGTATGATTTAGCCTTCTAAGGACAAAGTTGGTGTCTTGACTCTGAGGTGGTGCATCAAAGAACATGAATCATGGTATTTTTTCAATAATAAATGGGGTCTTGTCAACCAACTCCTTTAGAAATGCTTAATTAATACCACATCTTGGTTTACATGGTCCAATTGTTGTGCTAGGGATTAACCCATGCTCAATAGTTTTGATTTATATATGATGTTAGAGTAAAATATTTTCTCTTTTTTATAAAATTAATGGCTATCATGTCATTGTTCAGTCTAATTTGGTGCTCTCATATGATACTCTAATTCATATAGAGTGGAATGAGTCTCAATGATGTACAAGGTGACATATAATCAAATAATTCTTAGTACTTATATCGTAGCCCATGATGGAACCATCCAATTTATTTATCGAATTTGAAACTTGGTTCTCCAAACTCCTCATAGTGCTAGCTAAATTGAGTAGTTGAATGAGGCCATTCTTCATAGCACCACATTTTTTAGCTACAATGAGAAGCAATTTATGCACATTAAGAAGAGTAATGAGGAGGTTACGCTTAAGTAATTCTAGAGGGTATCCTCCTTTATTGAGTTTAGTTATTTGATACTCATTTACATAATATTATTACCTCCATCAAACAACAATTAAGGTGGTAGATAGCCACGCTATTAGAAAGGCATGATTATGCACTCAACTACATTGGATCAAGGTTGGAGACAAAACCAAAAATTAATTATTTAATTCCCTCATGGCCAAATAGTCTTATGATCATATTAAAACCATCAAGTCAACTTAAATCAAGTTCACCATACTCCCAAACATCTCCTTAACCTACATGAAGCACTACCAACTACTGTTCAAATCCACAGAGGCCAAGGAAAAAATCTCTTGAGTTCTACAATAAGTCCTTGATGTGGTTCCTAGTAAAGATAGAGTAGCTGACCAATAGCTCTGTCGATCACCATTAACCATCTAGGATGTTACTAAAGCTCTCCAATACATGAAAATATATAAGCCCCTAAGCCTTGATGTTTTCCCATGTGAATTTTATAAGGTTACATGGGAATTTGTATGGATATAAATGATTTTGGATCATAAATAAGCCCTAGAAAACCATTCTTTGGGAGCTTTAATTAATTATGTCAATATAAATTTTATACCCAAAACTGGTAATCTAAAGCTAATAACTAGTTAGCGGCCCATTACATTGTTGAATGTTTAGTACAAAATTCTCACCAAAGCTATCGTTATTTAGATTTATTTTATTTTTCCCATAACTATTAGACATTAATAAAATAGTTTTATTAGATAAACATATATTCATGATAATCTCATTACAATCTAGGAAGGCATGGAATGGTCTAGATTTTCATGTTAACACATCATTTTCCTGAAGCTTGACTTTAAAAAAGCCCATGATTGTATTCAATGGGATTTTATCCTATTTATGTTAATGGATTTGGGTTTTTGCTAGTATTTTGCTTTTGTAGTCTCATATTTACTATCAAATGTTTTGGCCTATTTGACCATTAATGGTTATAAGTATGATAGCATTTGCCTACAATGCTCCATAAGTAAATACTTCCCTATTGTTACAGTGGTAGATGTTCTCCCAGCATAATAATTAGGATATCTTATTACCTATAAGTCTAAGAGTGGGTTGATTGAAAAAAGGTGTGATGGATGAAGGTGAATAGGAGGGCACAACAGGACAGGGCACGATAGGGTAGAAAGCAGAGCGCAGCTACAACAAAGTGCTTGGACTACAGCAAGCATCCCAAGGACCGCGTAATAGTGGGAAGGATCCACTTTTGCAAGGTTCAGGTTCTTTTTCTGCTCTTGAGCAACCAAGTATGTGCATCCCCAAAGTCAACGGTTGTCTCAAAAGATGCAAGGAGAGGCCCAAGATGGTTATACCAATGGAAATGATTGCCAAAGACATTGAATACTATTAAAATCACTTCATGTACCATATGTTTTTGGGACTTAGGATGTCACTTTTATTCTTGGAAGCATGGGCTCAAAGGACATGAGCACCAGAAGGAGAAATGGATATTACATTGTTGGCCAATAGTTATTTCATGGCCACTTTTACCTGTATAATAGATTGTCAAAGAGTTTTTGCTAGAGGTCCCTACTTCCATAATCAAGTGGGACTATTTATCAAGCCCTAGCATGTTGGTTTCATACCTTCAGAGGAACTACCAAACTGTGTCCCGGTGTGGGTACGTCTGCCCCACTTTCTGGTGGAATGTTGTCGAGAAGACACTCTCCAATTGCTTGCATCCTTGGTGGGAAGGCCAGTCGATTCCTCAATGTCACTTCTGCAAAAAAAGGTAATGACTGAAGCTTGCATTTGTGTTGAAATTGATCTTAGTAAGCCATTACCAGATGTTGTTGAAATGAGTGCATGCCCTTTTTCATGGGTACAACAGCTAGATTATGAAACCTTCCCTTTCTGCTATCATCTATGTCATGTTTATGGGCATTTGCAGTGATGGTGTCCCACCTTGAAATCCACTGCACCTCAGCCAGCTCAATCTACTCACACTCCTTCTAGTACTGACAAGGAAAGGGGTCTGATGTTAGGTGAGGTGCCTGAAACTAATGGTTTTATGCCGGTTAAGGGCCCATATAGAAAAAGAGGATAAAAATGGTCCTTGAAGGAAAGACAATTAGATGACTCGCTCTATAAATTTGAAATATTGGATGACCTTAATCAGTAGGAGGTGAATCTCAAGTTGATGATTTTAGACCAGGGGATTGAGGCACTAGCTCAGGAGACCAATGCTTCATGGGCTTTAATTGAAACACAGGATGTTGTAGATTGTCATATGGATATGGACCAGTAGCTGATAATTTTAGAAGGAATGACTTCCTCAATTGTTCCCATTAAAAAATATATAAATATGCCCCTTACCAAGAAAATTGGGGACTTAAGGGCAGTAAGAAGCAGTAAATCTTCTCCTCATCTTGGACTTCTACAAAAAGACCTTAAGAAAGGAGGGGGAGAGAAATCTTGCAAGCTTGGCAAGAAAAGGACTTGGAAAAGATCAAGCTAATGGAAGAGACTTTGGTGGAGTCAAGGTCAGTAAAGACTTTGGATGCACAATTTTTGAACCCTCTAAAATGATTATAATATATTGGAATGTAAAGGGTTTGAACAATAGCCCCATAATAAATGATGTTCACAACTTGATTAAAATTCATAGGCCAGATGTCCTTTTCTTGTAAGAGACTAAGCTTTCAGTTGAAGACATGTCCAGACTAGCCCCCAAGTTGTGGAGGCAAGGAGAATGTCAATGCATTGGCACTACTAGATACTTAGGCGGACTAGCTTGTCTGTGGAACCCACAAAATATTGGCCTCATAGGCTAGCTGACTTCTAAGTACTCCATGAATATGATTGCTTCTAGCTTTGAGATAGGGGAAGTCATTCTCTTCTCCAATATCTATGCTCCCAATGATTGGCAGGGTAAAAACTCCTTATGGGGCCACATAAGTGTTATTCGTAGCCTAGTCCCCTTCCACCCTTGGATTATGGTAGGTGATTTTAATGCTATTCTTGATTTGAATGAGAAAAGTGGTGGCACGTCAAGGCTGGACCCATCTGCTTTGCTAATGTGCAACTACATTGAAATTTTGAATTTATTTGATGTCAGGCCAAATAATGGATAGTTTACCTAGATCAACCACAAGAGTGGGAAACATTGCATAGCTAAGAGACTTGACCATTTTTTGGTCTCAAATTTTTAGGTTGGAGGTATGTGGTCTACAAGGTCTAAAATTTTGGACTAGAGAGGATCAGACCATTGGCCCATCAAGCTTAATAGCATCTCACAGTATCACCTGCACTCTCTTTCCATCAGATTTCAACTCATGTGGCTACGGGATCAATCTCTACATGAGTGTGTTGTCAATTGGTGGCATTGGGGTAGGCTTGCCCATGGTACAACGATGTACATTTTTGCCAAAACACTGCAATATGTGAAGTAAAAGCTCAAGCGATGGAATCACCAAAGTTTTGGGAACATTTTCCATGATAAGGCTATTGCACAAACCAATCTTGATGGTATCATGAGAATAATAAGGGAAGAAGGACTGACTAAAGACTTACTACAAGAAGAAACATAGGCTGTGAAAGACTTGGAGGAATGCGAGCTATGGGAGGAAAATTTTTGGAAGTAGAAAGCTCAAGTCGAATGGCTCCAGGAGGGGGATAGAAATACATCCTTCTTATTCAATTCATCCAAAGCTAGGAGACATGGCAATTCTATTTTGGCCCTGGTCAATGAAAGAGGTGAGTGGCTTAACTCCTTTTCAGTAATTTTAGAGAAGGTAGTGCAGTACTTCTCTACTCTCTTCAAGGAAGATGATAATGGGGAATCACTAAAAGAAGCTCAGGTTCTCTTCTACATTCTGTTGTTGGTGATGCATGAAATGAACAAAAAATTAATGAAAGAAATCACACTTGGAGAGCTTGAGGAAACCATTTTTTAGATGAAAAAATTGAAAGCAGTTGGACCAGATGGCTTCCCAACTGAATTCTACCAAGAATTCTGGGATATCATCAAACTTGACCTTTTGGCTATTTTCCAAGAATCTCAGTGGAATAAGCAAATGCTTAAGGCTACAAATGTGACCTATCTTTCTCTCATACCCAAATGTGAAGGTGCTGATAGGCTAAGTCAATTCTGCCCTATATCCCTTCACAATGTTGTTTACAAAATTATATCTAAAATCATTGTAGATAGGTTAAAAAGAGGGCTGAGTGCTATGATCTCAGAAGAATGGACTCAATGCGTCAAATGGTCATTCATGCAAAAATTTCTTAGTGCTTTTGGCTTTGCAGATGAATGGACTCAATGGGTTATGAGCTGCATTTCCTCAGCTTCCTTCTCAGTGCTTATCAATGGAGAACACACAGAGCTTTTCAGTGCTATAAAATGGCTGCAACAAGGTGATCCTCTGTCTCTGTACCTTTTTCTTCTCCTTGCTAAAATATTGGGGAGGTTGATCAGTAGGAATAGAGAGGAAGGACATATCCAAGGATGGCGATGGGGAGGGGAATTGCCTTCACAATCAAACCTGCAATTTGGTGATGACACTGCCCTCATGGGCATGGCCACAATGACTAAAGCTGCTAATTTATGCAGAGTGTTAGATGTTTATCTAATGTCCTTAGGACAAAATGTCAATGAATATAAGTCATCCATCTTCTTCTTCAACACTCTAGGCCCTATTCAGTAGTGGATAGCGAGGACTCTACATTTTTAGATTGGGACTCCCCCCTTTATTTACTTGTGTATCCCTATCTCAACTGGCCGTGTATCCAAATAATCTTGGTAGACTATTTTGGAGAAATTTTTGGTGAAATTCAATCATTGGACACACAGGTGGTTATCCTTTACGGGATGGGTTCAACTTATCCAATCTGTGGTGCAGGCTTTACCTATTTACATGTGTATACTCCAGGTTGCCCCGATGGGAATCATTAAGGAGTTTGATTTAGTTACCAGACAATTCTTATGGGATGGTAGTCTAAACTCCACTAAATGGAGCCTTATTAGATGGGAGATTGTCTGCAGCCCTAAAAAATATGGCAGGCTCGGTCTGAGGCAGATGGACTTAAATGGTATTTTTTGGGCAGCCAAAATTTATTAGCGATGGTGCACCAAACAAGACAAATCTTGGGCCAAAATTATCTCATATAAGTATTATTCTAGAACCATTTAGAGGGACATTCATTGCTATTTTCTTATTGGGAAAGGTTTGGCAATATGGGGTACTCTCAAAAAAGGGGCTAGTCTCATTAAGGACGGCTTATTCTAGATTTGTAAATAGGGATCCAAAGCTCTTTTTTGGTCTGACTCTTGGGATGGTTATCCTCCCATCATTTCTCAATTCCCAAATTTGTTGGACCTTTGTCAGAGATTCCTTGATGTTGGCTGGTCTCGGGTGAGTGACTTCAATGTTTACATTACACAAGGACAGGTGGAAGTAGCTCGCTGGAAAGCTCCTAAAACTTGGCTTGTTAATGGGATGTAGGAAGCGAATGAGGAGCTATTGAGCATCCTTTCCAGGCATCACTGTAGTCCTCTTCAGGAGGAGGATGAACTAGCTTGGTCTCCCAATCCCAAGGGAGCTTACACAGTTTCATCTGGATATCAGGCTTTACTTCTTCAGATATTGGGGGGAAGTGCATTGGTGGAGATATGTCTAGAATAAATTCACATGGCCTAAATGCAACTATTTTTCTTAGATGATGGCTTGGAATAGGTGCTTGACCTAGGGCAATCTCTGGAAGAGAGGTTTTTAAGGCCCTTCAATATGTGTTATGTGTAGAGCGGCCGAGGAGGATTCAACACACCATTTTTTGTGATGCCCCTTTGCCTTGTAACTCTAGCATTATTGGTGGGATGTTTGGCAGTGCCCATGTTTTCATGCTCAATCTATCATCAATTTTTGGAATGGAATGGGAGAACCCCCCTCAAGGATGTTGTTCCTGTAGGACATATGGCTGGGTGGCCCCATTTTTCTGTTCTAGAAGATATGGCTTGAGAGAAATAGGCAATTTTTTTGGGGGGTGAGGGTCATGGTGCAGCAAGTATGGCAGAAAGTGGTGAGGATGATCCAAGAAACCATACAAGCAAAGAGTGTAATCTACCTTCCTTTGACCAAATAAGATGCTCAGGTGGTGGCACGACTTGGATTCCAGCAGTTAACTAGTAAGTTAGCGTGTGTCAGGAGGAGCAAGCAGGTTAAGGAGTAGATTCTCAGGATTGGTCAGTGGCAATGCCCCCTAGTGGGATTCTCAAGATCAATATGGATGGTTCCTCCAGAGGTAATTTGGGACCCGTACGTACTGGAGGGATAGGAAGGGATTTTGAAGGTATAGTGATTTTTATTTTTGCAGTTCCTAAGGGGTTGCAAACCATTAACATGATGGAAGGCCATGCCATTCTTTATGCCCTTGAGAAGGCCTAGGCATTAGGTTGGTGTAGGATTATCTATGAATCAGACTCTCAAGTCTTGATTATCTTGGTCATTAAGAGGAAAGTGTTGGACGTCAATTGGCAACTATCTCTGATTGTGCAATAAATTTTGTGGATTTGCTCGCTTATAGATAGCGTTACTTTTGCTCACATTCCACGTGAATGCAACAAGGTAGTGGATTTTTTAGCTAAATAGGCGTCTGACCATTTGGATGGTGGAAACATTGAGGATTGGGGGTCTCTCTCCCCGACGTTGCGTTCTAATTTGGAAAGAATTCTAGAGGCTGATAGGGAGGTTCATAATATTGTCTAGTTGGGTGTGTGCCTAGTTTTTTAGTTTCTGCTGCTTTCTTTTGGGGGTTTTTGCCCCCCATTCTTCTTGTAATGCTTTTCTTTACTTATTAATATTATTTTTAGCCCCCCATTTTTTTTTTAAAAAAAAATGGATAAGAGTGGGTTATTTTGAGGTATCTCTTTACTTGATTGCTCTTCCTAGCTCATCAATGTGAATTTTTTAGATGACACTTTCCTCATGCTAAAATAACAAGAGAAAAAATTCATAGAAGCTACTAAGTTTATTAATAATTTTTTTCTGGCCTCTGGATGTAGTTTTTAATTGAGTAAGACTTACTATTTTAGATAAAGTATGATTCCTATGCTTGATTGGATCCTTTAGTTTAATTCAAATTTATTGGCATTCTATTTGCCTTTGAATGATCTTTGACTGAGATATGGAAGTATTCATCATAAGAGTGGATAATAAAGTTGAATATTCGATTAACAATCCATTATCTTTAGATGGGAAATTCCATATTTGCAACAAGGTTCTGGATACTATCCATGTCTATTATTCATCCTATTGGGATATTTCAAAAGCATCTTATGATAAAATCAAAAATTCTCAAGAATTTTATTTGTTTTAAACACAAACATTATAATGGATTCCATCATGTGGCCTCAATATTTTATTCTTTCCTTGAGAAAAAGAGGTAAGGGGGTTATTAACCTTTATAGATAGAGTTCAACCTTTTGTCCAAAATGTGTTGTACACACCATTAAAGGTAATGAGGCCTAAAATATCTTGATAAGGCTCTGTACATCCTTTTAGAAACCCTATAGTAGACCTAATTGGAATAACATAGGCTTCCACTCCTTCCTCATCACTATGGCTCTTATTAAAATTAATGTTCTTTTGTTGCCAAATCAATATGGAAACATTTTGAAGTTTTTATCCTCACATAAAATATATTGGGATAGTTTTCACAAAGGTATCTATTTCAATGGTAATAGCATCAAGGGGAATCCTATTATGATAGGCACTAATGTTTTTTTAGTTGAATTTAAATCCCTCAACCTCTTTTAGAAAGGTATCCTTATCATTTGAGATTTGGTTGTTGATAGTGACTAGATTCTTTGGCATAATTTGAAGGTTAAATTTCAAATAAAAAGTAATGACCTACCTTCTATCCTTCACATTCAATATATTATTCTTGATGTTATGCTTCACAATTTTGGATAGAAACCAAATTGAGCATGGTAGAAGGATTGGTGGTGGAATTTTGACACCCATTTTAAAAGTTATTTTCTATGAATTCTATATAAAGTCATGATCCCCTTTTCCCCTAGTCTCCACGAGTTCAATAGGTGTCAGGGCATTAACAACTCCCCCATAACATGGCTTATTGGTCTCAATAAAATATGGAATTTTGGGTGGAACTTAAACTTGCACAC